>JARKHS020012656.1:0-221774 GCA_030143305.2 Amblyomma americanum | reverse complement strand
TAACAACTTAGGGTCATAATTATAGTTGTAGTGCAAAAAAGGACTAAGTGAAGAGACTAACGTAAGTACTACTCTCAGCTAATTAATAAAAAGCCACTCACACAGCATATGTGTGCATATTCCTGTGCATGAGCAACTCTGCCAGGCATCTTACTGTCTGAAAGATAAGATTTATAGAAAAAAAATGACAAAAAGAATTTCATTTTGGTATCACATAAGACTGTGAATGTGTCACTGATGCAATCAACAATACGTGCATTTTTTTTTTATTAAAGAGTTTCACGAGCTCATGAGCCTTTCACTGTAACTTCCGGTATATAGTCTGTACCTGGTGTATAGTCCACAGGGCTCAACTTCGGGTGAAAAAAAAAAGATTTTTTCTAGATTGTCCACACCTGCTACACGGTCGGCACCTGGCACATTGTTCACACCGAATAGATGGAATTGCACTGGGCGTTCCATATTGAGCAAGAGTGAAAAAGCAGATGTTCTATACTTTTCACCTATATGATCCACAAAGCCCAACATTTTTAACTTTTAAAAATATACAGCCCGCAGGTTGTATAATACCGGAACTTACTGTACATAAAAAAAGGGGATTGCTCACGTAAGCTGCACATCCATCATCCTATGCGGGGCCAGAATTAGTTTCAGTTTTATCCTACAATGTCAGGAACATGTGTGGACCCTTTAACCCTGTGGCTGTCACCTAAAAATTTGAACACCATCATCAGTTCTTTTCATAAAAAGTCGTTAGTATCCACCCAAGCGCAGCCTAATGGCTACAATACATATAAAAGCTATACAGCAGTCACAGAAACTTCATGGTTGAAGAAAAATTCATCCTGGTTTGTGGATTGAATCCGGGACTGCTGCCTATCTGGGCAGGCAGTCTACCAACTAAGCTGAGCAAGATGGTTAGCAGATGGCAGGTTAAGTCGAAATTAAACAACAGCTTGAAAATCTACTCCATCTTGGTAGATTCTCCAAAACACATTGCACTAAATCCTTACGTATTGTGAGGTCCAAATTTTTTGCACCAGTAGCCAAATCTTTCTCCAAAATCTGTGTGCGGGTTTTAGTCACTGAAGTTCAGAGCTGATTTTCGTACGGAGGTTTCTCTAAGCGTCTGCCGTGTGGCACCTCGCAGGCAGCCATGAATAGGACTGGCTGCTGCGCCAGCGCCCAGCCGTCGACCAGGCTGCTCGCACGGTGGCTGCTTGTGACGTTGCTGCTGGGCAGCGCGAGCGCGTTCTACGTGCCGGGCGTGGCTCCCGTGGAGTTCAGCCGGGGCCAGCCCATCGAGGTGAAGGCTGTCAAGATGACCAGCACGCTAACGCAGCTGCCATACGCCTACTACTCGCTCAACCTGTGCAAGCCCAAGAACGGCACGCTGGCCTACAAGTCGGAGAACCTCGGTAAGGAGGAGCGCCTTGCCACCTTTGCAGTCTCATGATATTTCCCTGAAGGAGCCCTGTAATGTTTCCCTTTAAAATGACACTGAGGACACCTTGATCCAAATTTTGTTCTAAGTAACAATTGGTTCTTTTGAGCATCTACCTCGCATGTGGGAGGTGTGGGGTTTGATCCTCAGTGCCGCCGGGTACCCACTGGTAATACAGTGAGTACAAGCTTTCCCCTGGCCTAGTGCTGAGCTTAACTGGGGTGATATACTTGGAACATGGGCCTATGACCTCACCTTGAGTAGTGCAAGACACCTTGTGCCATGGTGTTCTTTGGCCAAGTTGCCCTTGCACCATGAACATTCATCATCATCATCAACAATCAGTTCCGTGGCTTTTTCTGGCTATGTTGATGTTTGTCCGGCACCGAAGGTACATTCATTCCTGAGAAAGTATTGGATTTAAAAAATTTTTCATCACTAGAGTCAAACTCGTGACATCAAAATCGAAATGGGCTCCGGGATCATGATTTTGTAACTCAAATGGTGATATAGCCTAGCTAGAGGAATCCACCCACTAAGAAACTGTCTTGACATAGCGCAGTTTACTCGCGAAAACGACGAGTGGTGGTAACGCCTGTATTTCATTTTGCGACCTTTTCTCGGTTATAAAGTTTTTTTTCACCAAAAGTAGCGCCTTTTCATTGGAATGCAGCAATGTATTGATGATGGCCTGGGTGTGTCTTGGACACCTAAAAATGTGGAAATCTTTTAATTCAGTCAAGGTTCCTTATTTCTTCTTTCTTACTAAGAATCGAGATGAAGCCAAAAGTCATTTATCCTTGAGCACTTTCATACTGACAACAAAGGAGAAAAGAAAATTTGTGCACATTTTGTCCTCCTCCCAGAGTTTCTACTTTGGGACCTCTTTCTGTCCTAATTCCTTTCCATGCATCCTGTACCTGTACATTTCTTGTTTAATAAACATGAAACCCTAAAACCTTAAAAGGTAAAAAGGATAACCAGCATAGATGGCGAGTGCATTTCTGCTTGCATTGAGCAAGTTGTGCTGGTTTCTAATTCTAGTTGCCTGTATTTCTGCAAGGAAAGAGTGCAGAGGAGAAGAAAAACAGCAGGAATGACATACGTTAAAGAGGTCTGGAAATAAGAAACCACACCGAAATAGGAATGACACCTGGCAGCTTGCCTGCACCACATAAACAGGAATGACATAGAAAAAGAACTGAACGTAAAATGTCCTGCCCGCAGTGAGAATAGTACTGTGTGCAAGCTTCATGTCAATATACTTGGTAAGAACGCAGGAGTCCGTTGGTGTTTCTAGCAGCAGAGCTAACTGTGCCGTTTTTGATGTGGTGCAGGCGAGGTCCTCCGGGGGGACCGCATCGTGAACACCCCGTACGAGGTTCAGATGGCGGTGGACCAGAAGTGCCGGCTGCTGTGCCACATACGGGACACCAACCCTCCACCCATCTCCTGGCAGCTGGAGGACTCCCAGATGGCCGCACAGCGCATCCGCCACCAGTACTTCGTCCACCTGTGAGCAGCAGCAGCCCCACTTTCGGCGCTTCTTGCTGCAGGGGGAGAATGAGTGGTAGTATGAAAGAGGGAGAGAATGGGAGAAAAGAGATTGGGGAGGGGAAAGTCATGTACTTAGAAAATGGCTGCCTCACTTTTGTGAATGGCACTTTAATTGTTGGCTGTATGAACATCAGTGGGCAGACACGAAAGGTGTTCCATGTTCCTTTTACTTAGAGCTTGCCTGCAGAATTTGAGAATCGTGCTTGTAGAGCATTCTGTTATATTCGTTCCTGGCATTAGGTTTTAAAGGTTTTTGTATTTTTTAGGCTCTCATTCTTTGTAGAGAGATAAGAAGTTGTGTAAATGGATAGAATTAAAGCAGTTTGAAAGTTAAGCTTGCAACTCTTCATCTCGTCTAAAATGGGAATGGTGTGTCAGGATGGATGTGAAGGCAGTAAAATATAAATATAAAATTGAGATTAAAAAGTTCAGTGATTTACACTGCGACATCATTAGATGTTGTATGCGCAGTTCATTTTCGAAGTGAACCACACTGTGTCCACAAGTGAACCACAATTACAGTGTCGATGGGACTGTTTGAAGCTGAAACCAGTTCAGAACGGCAGGTGTTTAATTATGTGGTAGTAGGAGGAGCTTCAGTTTAGGTCCACATGTGTACGCAAAACTCTTCCATTGTTCATACAGGTTTAACAAAGCACGCAGTCATGAAACAGCATCAGTTTACAAGCTTACAAGTCGTTTAATTTTCACCTGTTCACTTTGCAGGCTTGCTGACAACATGCCTTGTGCAACCCGCTTAGAATCACTCGACAGCTCCCAACCGCTCTATGAACATGGATACCGGCTTGGATTTGTTGAAAACGACAAGGTACCATTGCCCTGCATTTTATTTTTAATTTCTGGTCAAAAGTATTGTTTTAAAAACTTGTGGAGACAGAGGCCCAATATTGTTGTCACTTCTGTAGAGGCTTTAAGAATGTGCTACAATTGGTTCCAGGATAGGATGCTGTTCGCTTTTCATCATTTACGAATAGGCGGGCACATTGTGCAAGTTGGTCTGCCAGACAGCAAGCAGCCTCACAGTTTTGGGACTTCCATGTGATCAAAACAAATTGTCAGTACCTTGTAGTGTTCCAATGCACTCTAATTAGTAACTGATGGCATTCGTAATGCAAAGAAAGCTTTCTTCTCTCTATACCACATTTTTTTCTGCATAATGAGCACATTCACATAATAAATGCAGCTCCTGCATTACTCATTAATATTTGGAAAGATTTTATTAAAGTGTAAATTTTATGGCATGTAATAAACGCAGCTCCCAAATTAGAACCATGTTTTCTGACACTACAGCATGTTTTATTATGCCAGTAAATATGATAGTCTCTGAAAAACGATTTCGAATTTAAAGTTGGTGCTGGTGCCATTTATTAAAGACAGTAAAGTTTGTAACGATGAACTTTGTGTGGAACATTCTTCTTGAAATGTGCTCTTTAAGATGTCTGCCAGTCCTCATTGCCGTCTGTCTAGCGATCCATCAGCGGAAGTGGAAGATACGTGTTCCTTTTCCAGCATTATTAGCAGTCTACTGCATTTGGCTACAAACCTGTTTTTGAGTTACCATGACAAATGGAATACCTCGTGTGTTGACTCTTGCGTGTTCATCTTCTTTCCACCCGTGTTTGCAGCCGTACATCAACAACCACCTGAAGCTCATCCTCTATTACCACACTGAAGACAAGTAAGTCTCTCGGAGAAGCATATATGGCTTTGCTTTCTAAACATTCAACTGTGACTCGCTTGCATAACTCGGAAAGTTAACCTCTAGAAAATTCAAGAAAAACCTCAGTTTTATCCTATGAGATCATTAACCTCTAGAAAATTCAAGAAAAACCTCAGTTTTATCCTATGAGATCAAGCACAACTTTGATGACAAATTACCCCATCACAGCACAGAAATATGACTAGGAAAGGTGTGAGATCAGTATGCAGTTTCCCAGCGTGGTGCACCTTAAATTGTAACCTTGAATTCTCTTCTGTATAGGCCTTGTCGAAAAAATGTATCCAGTTATAATGAGTAATTACGAATTATAGTGCGGATCTGTGTGAATTTGTAGCCCAAGAGCAGTGCAGGCACGATGCCACTTGTCGGGTTGTTAACTGGTTCATGTTATCTTCTGCCGCAGTGAGCACTTCAGAGTCGTCGGCTTCGAAGTGGCCACCAAAAGGTTTGTATCAAATTCAGTCGTCTTGTGCTACCGCTTTTTGGATTTCTTGTGCATGTGTGAAACCATTCTCACTTAATATTGCTACATTATGTGAAGTCAGCCAACAACTTAACTGGGTCACCATGCTTGTTAACATACCACCAGAATAGCAATGTACATACTCCTCAATAGCTATGCTTTCAAGGGTTATGTATGCTTACTCCTTAAAAACGTGTTTTTAAAACACATTTTTAAGGAGTAAAATTATTTATGAAACTAAAACACAAACCTTGTAGTGTGCTTCTGAGTCTGTATCAGTGCTCTCAGATTTGTGGTTTCAAAAACGGTTCCAAGTGGCAGAGTTGAGCCATTGACCTGAATAGTAAGAGCTTGAAGAGTTATGTAGTTGAGCTATGGAAGAGCGCAGAAGCACGCTAGTAGGAATGTGCCCCTATCTTGTCGATGTGACATGGCTCTGAGTTTCTTATTGTAGTGCTAGGCGGCACCAGTTACCAGGCACAAAACATTCACTGCTTATGCCACTGCTAATAATGTTTGATCAATGCAAGTTGCTCAATGCTATCACGTACTGATTATATGACTGATTAATAGCCAATCTGTTGTAATCGTATTACTCAATACTACAAATACTATCAATTCCCAAGTTGCGCATTTTTTCAAGCACGCTCCTTATATAGTCTCTGCAGTATCATACGCCAGTTACACATAGGAGTATTCAGTCTTTTTCTTTGGCTGCCTTCTTGGCACAATGCAGTGTGCACAAGGACTCAATGAAGTTCCTGAAGGGTGGCGGCTGTGAGTTTGACTCCAGCCAGGCACGGAAGCAGGAAGTGAACGAGCAGGGCATCACGGACCTGTACTTCAGCTACGAGGTGGAGTGGAAGCAGAGCAGCATCCGATGGGCCTCCCGCTGGGACACCTACCTGGCCATGACCGATGTCCAGATCCACTGGTTCTCCATCGTCAACTCGGTCATCGTCGTCTTCTTCCTGTCCGGTGAGTGAGCGCCACAGCCTCCTCCTACCTTTCAACGTTGAGTTTCGCTGGGAAGGGGAGAAAAAAAAGAAAAAGATAGAAAGGTTCTGTCTTCCAGGTGCGTGAAGGATTGTGTAACAGCAGAGCCGGAAATGTATGCTTTGTGTGAGGGAAAAAAAAAACTCGGTTTTACAGTGTTGAAATGGGCACTGTGCACAAACTAAGTTTTGAAATAAGGTAATAATAACTCATTGGCATCCACCCAATTGTAGCCATACGGCTACAAAGGAAAGCTATACAGCTTTCTTAGATACTTCGTAGTTTGCAGAAATGCTGTGGCCTTGGCGAGTGACTTTTTCAATGTGTAATCCTCAAGCAGGTGCACATAATCTTAGGAGCCATGTCCTATCTTGCGTCTTTGGTTCTTCAAACATCCGAGATCTCAGGCTTTGCTGCCGCGACAGTTCCTTGGCAGCTCAACGACACTGCTTCTGCTAGCCCATATTCCCGTTTTTAAAGCAATTTCGTTTCATTTATCTATTTTTTTTTCATCCTTGTTGCAGGCATGCTCACCATGATCATTGTTCGGACGCTGCGGCGAGATATTGCCCGCTACAACAAGGACGAAGACTCGGTGAGTCTTGGAGTCTCCATTGGTTATGTTGATTACAGCCAATTTGTGACAATGAACTTTCTTGCTGCTATCTCGTAGTGAAATGAAATTTCGTGAAGTCAAATATAAATTATGATTTCTTGGTTTGTTGGTACCAAATTCACTCTTGTATGGGCCTGCAGCATAAGAGTTCAGAGAGGTGACTATAATATCGTGTCGTCCAGTAGTCTTGGCGGGTTTCAGTGCGGTGCTGCAAAATGGCTGCAGAACTGAAGGAGTCTGGAGGGTCTCTGTTAGAGTGTGGCTAAAGCCTGTTTGCCCTGCACATAGAAGTATTTTGTGCTGAGGAAGGTGAAGCTGGACAACCTCTTCTCACCTAGCTCCTCCGTCTCTCTCCGTTGTTGTCCCCTGCGCTCAGGAAGATGCGATGGAGGAGACGGGTTGGAAGCTGGTTCACGGCGATGTCTTTCGGCCGCCGCAGTACCCGAAGCTCTTCGTTGCCGTGGTTGGCAGTGGCATCCAGATCTTCTTCATGATGTTCATCACAATCTGTGAGTATAAAAGAAAATAGAAAAAACAATCTTCTCTTTCCTCTGACTATCTGTATTTGATTTGCTTTTGCGCGGGTTTGGATTAAATGGCACTTTCTCTCTATTCTTCCCCACCCCCCAAGTTTTTGCTATGCTGGGCATGTTGTCACCTGCCTCCCGCGGTGCTCTCATGACTGCTGCCATCTTCCTCTACGTCTTTATGGGGTGAGTGAATGAATGAATTTCTAATCAAAGCTTCAGAAAGGTCGCTGTTATCGTTGGGAAGATGAAAATTAGAGCTTGTCGTGGTGAAGCTGAAGACAGTCAGGTTGGATCGGTGCATGGTATATCAGCAGTCTCTTACCGCGGCTGTTGTACCATGTGGTCCAGTATCACTAAGGATTAGTAGTTACCATTCTGCCATCATATGAGCTTCCAAAGTGAGAGATCTAGTATCGCTTGTCAGTGTTAGTAACGGTTTTCCTGCTCAACATCAAGTTGCTTTGTCACATTTAGCATGAATCATTGTCGGAGTTGCTCATTCAGTATGGGAGTGGTAGGGATATTTGTGCTTATTGCTCTAGATCACATTGGAGCTAACTTAAAAGGATGATCAAAATTAATCAGTCACTTGACAATGTGGCTTAACTGCACAGACATATTATGCAGTGAAGATCGGAAGGCACAGGTCAGACGTGGAGTGCAAACTCAGTCAGCAGGTGGAAAACAGCAGTGTAGAACCAATACATAGGAATCATCTTTCTTCAAAAGGAGGTGAAAACCAACTAGAACTAGCGTTGTATTTACTTGCCTCTTGTTCTCCTCGGTTTACATCTGGTTCTTTGCATTTGGACAGACCTCTAGAAATGGTTTGTCTAATTGGCTATTGGCATGTTGGTAACTATAGAGGTTTTTGTGGCATTCCCTCTCGTAGAAGCGGCTATGGCAGGGACTGACGAATGACCAAATCGTGTCATGAGATTGTGGCGGAAATGAAAAGATCTTGCCTCGTATCGTAAGAATTGAGCACTGTAGTGTTGAAGAAATGAAGATTTATAATTTTTTATCTCACGTTGAAGATAGCACAAAACAAGCTGAAATGACACCGAGTGATGATATTTAACCATTATCAATGACCACTTTACCACACCTCTGCAAAATATTAGTACTTATGCTTTTAAGTGCAATGTGTTTCTTTTTTTCCTTTTAGAAGTGTTTGTCATTTTTTATTGTAGTTCACGTTTTATCTTGTGCATCCTTCGCATCACCAATGAAGTGCTTTGAACATTTGTTAAGATGGTGCCAACTTTCTGACTTTCTTGGTTGAAGCAATAGCCACAGTACAATAAAACTGTTGTCGATGAGACTAAAGTCACTGTACCGCAACATCCTTAGGTTTTGGAAACTCAGATTGACGCTGTGCTGTAATAAACTATATAATTACTGTCTGGCCACTGGGCCCATATTAGTTTTCAGTTCAGCGCTTTTGCTGGCTTGCTATTGCTGTTGCGCATCCTGATCTTGGTGTCTCATGCTCTGTAGGCTCATTGTTTTGCTTTGCTGGGTCATCGGCTCGTCTGGCAACGATATTAGTTCAATTGCAGTATTAGTTGAACAAGACGACGATGTGCAGTGCACAGCGCAAGAGAGTGTCGCAGTTTAACACGAGGTGTGATAGGCTGCGGCGTTAGCCTAGTGCTCTGAGTCTCTGTAGACTCATTGTTTCGCTTTGCTGGGTTGTTGGCACATCTGGCAAGGATATTAGGTCGATGTGCTATATGCAGCGCACGAGAATTTGTAATTTGTCCAATAGCAGTATTAGTTGAAGAAGACGACGATGTGCAGTGTACAGCGCGAGAGTGTGTTGCAGTTTAACACGAGGCGTGATTGACTGCGGCGATAGCCCAGTGCTCTCACACAGGGCCAGCGAAGTTGATCTGTTTGCGGTGCCGTGGGTTCGAATCCAAGTCACGGCAAGGTTTTTTTTATTTGTTTGTTTATAGTTTGGCTCGGTTACACCGACTAAGGCAAAATGGCTCGACCCACAAAAGGGAGCATAAGAGCTGCGCTCTAAAAATTTCTGGTAATAGTCTTGTACAGCATTTGTAACAAAACCGTTGCGGGATGGGGCACCTTGGACACCTTGCTTCCTGTTGCGATGAAAAATTTGGGTCCTTAAGATTTAGTTTTCGGTGTTTTTAGCTCCCTAACGGACATTTTTTTTAATGGTGCCAAAATGGTCACTTAGTACCCATACTGTCATCTGTCTGCAAAACCAGAAAAATGCTTTGGATAGACCCTACTTGCCTGAAACCGGACGCAGAGTGCCAGAAAATACATGACAAGCTGGACTCCTCAGGAGCTGGAAATGACGGTCGCCTTATGACGAGCCGGGCTCGCCGAACTCTGCTAGGGGGTTAAGGCCCTTACATGTGACCCTGATTCCTAACAGCATGCTGAAAGTCCTATCACATGCACGAACACTGACTTTCCTTTCTGTGAGCTGGACATATGCCATCGTGGGCATTGTGTATGAAAATTGTGAAGATTTTCATCACTACAGTGTAACTGGTAACCTTTTGCCTCACTTCCTAGCCTGTTTGCTGGCTACTTCTCGGCTCGTCTGTACAAGACCCTTCGTGGCGTGCAGTGGAGGAAAGCTGCCTTTCTGGTAAGCACCACCTTGTTTTCTCCTTTTTCTCCTGCCCACGCTGTCGTCTTTCGCGTCCAGCAGACTTTGCTTTCAGTTGGACTGCAGCTGATGATTGGTAGACACTTTAATAATTTCGACTTTGTGCCTTCTGAGTCTTGTTAACCTGACATTTCTTTTCTAAAAGAAGTAAAAAATTGCAATTTCAGAGCGAAAGCTGCATATGGAGTTTGCCAGGTCACTGAAGTCCTCTTGTGCCAGAAGTATGTGCAAAAGTTTAAGTAACGGGTGTGAAACATCGTAAAATCTATGCAGACGGCATGAGCATGGTGACCTTTTTCGGTGGAAAATATCAAACAGACTGTAGTAAAACCATTTACAGCAAGTGGTACCACGTTTTAGAGCAAATATAACTATTCAGAACTATAAAAAATAAATGAAGCTATGGAAGCCGTTTGAATTTGTGCTTAGGTGTGTCCCAATAAATAGCACCTATTGTATTACAGCTCTTTGAACCTTTTTTTCCTTGCAGACGTCATTCCTTTATCCGGCTATAGTGTTTGGGACCTGCTTTTTCCTCAATTTCTTCATTTGGGGAAAGCACTCATCAGGAGCGGTGAGTTGGCTTCTTATTTGAGTTCGGTTAGCATGAAGCTCTCTTTGTTTTCGGACTTATGTTTTGCCTGATGACGGGTCTTGTGGCTGCTGTCTAAAGCTCTCTAATGCTACCACTTGCAGAGGTCTACACTCAGCTACAGGCTTATTTTTTGGCAGTCAAGTGAAGGCTACAGGGGCAGAGTATCTGTAATTGTGTCAATCTGCCAAACAGTTCTGCCACACGATGGCGTCACTGGCTGCCTGGCGCATTGCTCTCACTGTGGTACGTTCACACCATTGCTGGAGCAGCTGGCACCATCTATGGAAGTGTCTTGGAACTAGATGTGCCTAGCAAATTTGGTGCAATATAAAAAACTGGTTCTTCCTTGACTTTTAACGTTGAAAGTTTCCAGTTGTGTTAGACGTATGCCTTATTTAATAAATATTGACATTATATCATGAGAAAACTAATAACTGCAAGTGAGGACTGTACTGCACTGCATAGGAAGAGAGGGCATCTTTCTGCTTCGTTGCTTGCACTCCAATGCCAGAAAAAGTTGTCATGGCATATTGTTTAGAATCCATTTGTTTGCTTGAGCCTTGTTTTTTTTTTAATAGTATCTGGTAGAAGTGCTCACTATCATGTGAGCATCAAATAAGCAAGCTCAGATCAAGCTGATGTCTTTTCTAGAGAGAAAAAGTTTCCTGCGGAAGAGACTAGTTACAGGGCCTCCATAAGCCATTTTCTCGATCATCTGTGCTGTCGGGGATGTTTCGTGACATAAGACGACTGTGCTCCACATTTCAGTTCACTTAATTGTCTGCCTGAAGAACTGGTATGCAGTGAAAGCCCTCTGATTGGTCAACAAAGGAGCTCTGACTTTTAACAAAGTTGTCGCCTAAAAGTGTGAAAGCTTGAGAGAAAGCAGCAGTACCCAAAACATTGCATAGCCGTGCTTGACTGCTTGACTAGACCAGCAGAGTCTGTAACAAGCTCGACAAAATGGTTGGCTCCTTCCGTTCTTTTTAACTGTGGTGTGGCGCTGTTGGCATGCAGGTGCCCTTTGCCACCATGGTGGCACTTTTGTGCCTCTGGTTCGGCATCTCAGTGCCCCTGGTGTTTCTGGGCTACTTCTTCGGCTACCGCAAGAAGCCCTATGAGCACCCCGTGCGCACCAACCAGATCCCGCGACAGGTGCCTGACCAGGTCTGGTACATGAACCCGGTCCTCTGGTATGTGAACACACCTTCCTTCCCCCCTCTCTTACCTCCTGTCTGATTTCTTTCTTCTAGATTTGTTTTTTTTTATTCCTATTTTCTTCTTTATTTTTTCCAGCACACTGATGGCAGGGATCCTTCCTTTCGGAGCCATGTTTATCGAGCTCTTTTTCATCTTCTCCGTGAGTGCAACTTTGGACAGTCTCTGCTAGCTGGAGCCAAATGGATTAATATGACCTGCTTTCATTTCAGTGTGTTAGCACTGTAGTACTCTATTAGTACGCTGCCGCTGTCTGTCTGCCTGTATCTCTATGTGCGAGAAGCCTCCATTCTGCAAAAGCGCCCGCCGTTTAATGTGCATCGCCCACCTACACCCTCCAAAAGGCCTTCACCCACCTATTTATCTACTTTACCCTTTGGAAGCCTGTGGCAAAATTAAATTCAAAGATGCAATGGGGAGATGATGAATGTCTAAAAACGAATTCTGTCCCCTCACCTCTTTCATTTCATTTCTCCATTCTGCCTGCTATCCTTTATTTCCGCTGCCCCAGCTCAGGTGCTTCAGTATCGATGGCAGATGCCGGGGCTAGCAAAAGTCTTTTCCTTCTTTTTTATTATAATTTCAATAAAACCACTTACTACTAAAAGCGAAGTGTACAACCAGTACTGCCAACACAGATTTGTTGGATCATATCGTATGAAGGACGTGATGGAAAGTGAGGTGTACGGATGAGATTAAGAAGTTTGCGTAGATAGGGTGGGCGCGGCTGGCGTGCGACTTAATTGGAGAGATATAGGAGGGGCCTTTGTCTTGCAGGGGACGTAGTCAGGCTGGTGGTGATGATGATGATGATTGTGTCGTTACCTATGCATTTTTTTTGCTTGGAGTTTTGTTTCTCAATCTTTTATTTTTTTGTTTTCTTTTTTCCCTTTCTATTTCAGGCCTTGTGGGAGAACCAGTTCTATTACCTGTTTGGTTTCCTCTTCCTGGTGTTCATCATCCTCATAATCTCCTGCTCCCAGATCTCTATCGTGATGGTCTACTTTCAGTTATGTGGAGAGGTGAGTTTCAGCACAATCATTGAGCATTTTGACGCAGTCTTCACTTCGAAAGGCTCCGCTATTTTCTTGTGCTTAGGCATACGCCTCTCCCAAGCCTTTCCGCTTCCTTTTCATGTATTAAGATGAAAGTACTCGTGTCAGAAGAATACCTAAAATTTTTAAAGTATCGTCCTTGTCTGTGTTTTCCTTCATTGTCATTGTTTCGTCTGTGCAGCAATTTATTATTAATAATTTACCAAGTAGCTCAGCAATCCACCTTAATAACCTTAAACTTACTCTCTCCAAAGATAGGTGCTCCCCGAGCCTTTGCGCTGCAGCTCATGTGCGCGAAGGTAGAGGGCACTCGCATCTCCTCGTACCTTGTGCTGTCCCATGTTGATGATGATGCTCCGTCAAGAGTAGTGCAATGCGCAGCGTTGGTCTACGCAAGGACCCACCCCAGAAATACCGGATACTGCGTCCTATGATTTGTATACGACAGCTTGCACGGTGCCTTCACTGACATCTTTCTTTTGCATAAAGGGCGACTCAGGTCATTCCTCTGGCAGTAATATGAACGCACGATCATGCGTGCGCAGTGCGGTCACATGGCTGTATACCGCACTAATGAGGTCAGTGAAATTGCGGCAACAGTTACGGCACATCTGAAATTTCAGCCATCTGTGCACTGAACTTTCTGGCACGCATGACTCGGTTCCGCGCAGATCTGGAGTATAAATCGTGTCTGGAATTTCTGCGTCCAAAAAACCTTGTCAGCAATTTTTATATTTAAGATCAGCAGCATGCAACAAATCGCATGGTAAGGGCTTGAGACTATGATCCTTAGTGCACTTTGGCTTGCTGCTGATTGCACATTGCCTAACACAAGTTTAAAAACATTGAATTGCCTCGTGTTTTTTTTTTTACTTCTAGGTTTCCAATCACAAACTATTTGCCCCAGTTCAAAAATATTCGCTTCACTTTGAAACTATTAGAACAAAATAGCTATTTGCTTCATATTTGCTTCGAACTGGAAACTCACTATTCGCACATGCCTGACTATTTTCATGTTGCAGAGGCATGCAGTGTAGTGGTCATGAATGTGAGCTGAGAGAGAGAGAGGGTTTATTGATAGGAAAGGCAGAGAGGTTGGCCTGAAAAATAATTATCTGGCCTGCTACTCTGCTCTGGGGGACGGGAAGAAGAGATAAAAGAACGTCACGATGGGGGAGGATGATGATGGGAGGAGGCAGATGAAAAACTACTTTAAAAAAAGGCACACTTTCTGACATCGCAAACGCGAGACAAGGTCCAGCGCTCGCGTTGCCTTTACAGTTCTAAAACTATCTGGCCAAGCGCCGAGGATCAAATCCTCAGAGAGGAGCGATGTGTCCATAGGCTTCAGAGCAGATGCGAGTATGAGTCTTTCACGTGCATATGCTGGACACGCCACTAAAACATGTTCTATAGTCTCTAGCACGCCACATGTGGTACATTCCGGGGAGTCCGCTTGTCCTATTAAGTGCAAGTTTTTGCGCGTGAATGCCATGTTGTTTAAACGTAGTCTACGGATAACGCATGCAATAGGGCGAGGTATTCCGCGAGGAACTGAAAAGGTCATCGTCGGATCTAGCCGTTTAAGGCGGATGTGGCGGGTGTCTTGCAGGGCCCAGTACCTCGCCGTCGCCCTCCTCATCAATTCTGAAAGGAGACAAGTTGTGTCCACTATAGAGAACGGTACAGCTGTACGCAGGCCACTGCTGAAGGCGCTCCTTGCTTCAGCGTCGGCGGTCTCATTTCCATCGAGTCCGCAGTGTCCGGGGATCCAATGAAACACCATATGGTGGCCGTTTCCCTGAGCAAATGATACGAGACTAATGATATCAAGAGCCAGAGCTTGGTAGGCTGTGTGGCGTAGGAAGCATCCTAAAATGTGTAGCGCAGGTTCATCACTGCAGACTTAAGTTGTACCTGATCATATTGGCATTTTTAGCCTGTATTGCTCGTGATACACCATGTCTTACAGGATTAGTGCTCGCATTGTGCTGCTGTTGTGGCAGAACCATTAGACAGGTGATTCAGGCACACTAGATAAGAAACTGAACTCCTTTTTTAATTTTATTTAATTCATCCCCTTTCTCTTACTAGAAAGCTTGTAATCTCTGCAGGAAGTGTGGTAGAGTAATAGGCAGTTGAGGGCAAGGAGCAAAAAAAGAACGTATGTACCACTGTATTAGCAGATTTAGCAGGAGTTTTGACATTTAGGACGGAGAAACAGTGGGGCAGTTAGGAATGTGATGGAGAAAACTTTTAATGCAGAAAAGGTGAAGAAGTTGGGAATGTCAGCCATGCATGTGGCTGATGTAACACTGCATTTTATGTGTTGTTTTACTGATGAATGGCGTTTGGTGTTGAATTGGAAGAAAAGGAAGAAATGAGTTGAGATACTTTAGAACACAAGTCGAAGTGCATGGCGTGCAAGTTTAGGGAAGAGATGTCTCTGCCCTCAAAGCAGCACAAGAGTAGAACACAAACGAACCCAAAGTAGTTATGCACCTTTACCTCAGTGTGATGCAAGCAAGCATAAAGTCAGCATTCAGATTTTCCCAGTAATGTTTACAGGCCTGTTTTCTCATCATTGTTGCGGGGTTGCCTGTAGTAATGCGACCTCACATCTTCCCTTGCTTTAGAATTACCACTGGTGGTGGCGGTCACTTGTGGTGTCTGGAGGATCTGCAGTCTACGTGTTTGCCTATGCTGTCTTCTACTTTGCCACTAAGGTAACATTGATTCACTGCACCTTTTTTATCGTTATTTTGTTCCTTACACACTCTATTAGAGATAAACTAGTAAGAGTGGAAAATTCGTCATGCAGCTGGTTCCTTGGAGAAAAAAAATTGCAGATTCTGTTATGAATATTGCAGAATAATCACCTTGACTGAATAGGAGTGAGAGATTGCTGAAATGCACTGTGTGGTTTCATGTTCCCAGTTGCTTAACACATTTGAATACCTTTAGAGCTACACATGTCCGTCAAGTTAGTTGTGAAGCTGCATTTTCAATTGGCATTACCAGCAGAGCTATCTGCTGTCTTATGAATGTAACTTCCTGGTTATTGACTTTGTCAGAAGTTTTCCCCAGTTATCCGACTGTCGCTGTTTTGTAGCAAGGTGCAGAACCCGTGTCAATTTATTTTCCAGTCCAGATTCTCGGCGTTTCACTAATCTCCTCACTAACAGTGTTCAGTGCAGAATTTCCTACATTTAGGGATTGAAGTGTTGAAGGCAGTGTAGAGAAGAAAACGATAAGGTGTAGCAGTTTTCACTTTTTAAGATTTTTTTGTATAGGAATGTAATAAACTTGAGTGAACACTTAAAGTGCACTTATAATGAAGCATCCTGTTTGTACGCTATGCATACATTTGAGGCACAGTTTTTATCTTCTATTGTGTGCCAGAACGGTTCACCCAGTTGAAAAAAAGAAATACTATGTCATATCATATCCTCCTTGATCTTCGAAAACAGCTCTTTCTTATGTTGCAGCATTCATGTTGAGACAAAAAACTCTTCACGCTGCTATTGTCTATAACACTGCAGTGTGCTTTTTGCTTTGGTTTTTTTTTTGCTGCATGTACAGTTAGGCCTGAATGATATGCGAACAGTGTCCGTGAATGAAACAAAATATTTTACAGTCGTATTTTTAGTTCCAGTATGCAACTAGCCTGGTTCACGTAACTGGGTAAAGGGTCTGCCGAAGTGCATATTCATAAACTGGTTGTAAAGCAATGTCTCGCTGCAAGATGGAAAAGTATCACATATGCGTGTTCACGTTTCATTCCAGCCTGACTGTACCTATATGCTTTTAGTATCATGATTCTATTTCTGGACCACACCTGGTCATTCATAACAGATCATTCATTCACCATGACGTCATGAGCATGTACAGTCGAACCTCGTTATAACGAACACTGATATAGCGAATTATCGGTTATAGCGAACTAATTACGAATTTTGGTTGGCCATGCTTCATTTCAGTGACATTTATTCTTTTATAACGAAACCGAAAACGCAAGATCCGCCGCGATATCGGCTGTAACGAAGAAATATTTGGTTTACACGAGGCTCAGAACTTGAAAGTAGCATAAAAAAAAACAAAAACCAAAATGAAAATCGAAGGCCGATACACAGCTGAATTTTTTTTTTTATCGTTTGAAAAAGTTTTGCCGTCTGGCACAAAAATCGCGTTTGGATGGTCGCGCCACCTGTGAACAGAGCGCGAAAACTCTGAAAGCTCATGACATGACAGAGGGCCGAAAGGCGGCGCCACTTGTCCAGCGGTAAAGAAAGGCAAGCGCAGCAACATTGGCAACTTTGAGGCCGGCGTTCTGACATCAGCACAGCGGCCAGTCTTGTTGTTGCAGCGCTCGAAATGGCATCGAAGAGGAAAGCGATCTCGCTCCAGACAAAGCTGCAGATACTGAGAGCTGTGGACAGTGGCCGCAAGAAAAAGGATATTGCTTCGGAATTCGGCGTTCCTCCAAGTACGTTATCCACCATTTTGGCCACTAGAAAGAAGATTGAGGGCAACACCGAGGACGCCATAAAAGCCGACCGTAAACGAGTTAGGCCTTGCCATCACCCGGACGTGGAAGCGGCTTTGCTTTCTTGGTTTAAAGATTTGAGGGCGCGAAATTTGCCGGTGTCGGGAGCACTTCTTCAACGGAAGGCCCACAGCCTGGCCTGCGTACTGGGGCATGACGATTTCTGTGCAAGCAGCGGTTGGCTGCAACGTTTCAAAGATAGGCACGAGATCGCGTGCCACACTTTGTCTGGCGAAGGGTCCGCTGTCGACATGGAGACATGTCAAACGTGGCTGGAGAATTTTCGTCCTCTGCTCCAGGAGTACGACGAGTGCGACGTATACAACGTCGACGAAACCGGCGTGTTTTTCAAGTTGTTGCCAGAGCGGTCACTGGCGATGAAGAACGAGACCTGCCATGGGGGCAAGAAAAACAAAGACCGGGTGACTGTCGTCGTTGCCGTGAACATGGACGGCTCCGACAAAAGACGGCTCACCGTCATCGGCAAGTCGGCACATCCGAGGTGCCTGAAAGGCGTCCGGAATTTGCAGGTTCAATACACGTCGAACAAAAAAGCGTGGATGACGACCAAGCTTTTCGAGGACTGGCTGAGAGCGTTCGACCAGGACATGGAGAGGCAGCACAGGAAGGTCCTGTTGCTTTTGGACAACTGTTCGGCGCATAAAGTTTCGATCGTGCTGAAGGCAGTTCGCTTGCAGTTTTTGCCACCGAACGCAACTTCTGCTTTGCAGCCTTTAGACAAAGGCATTATTCGTTCGCTTAAGTGCAATTATAGGAAGCGTTTGGTGACGCAACTGGTGTTTGACATCGATCGACATAGATCGACAACAATAAACATCAAGACGACACTCGAAATGTTGTACGGGTCGTGGAATGAGGTGAGGCAGTCGACAATAAGGAACTGTTTCGCGGATGCCGGTTTTGTTCTGCCTGCCGACGAAGAAGAAGTGCAGCCCGAAGACCAGGCAGAGCTGGACAGAACTTGGGATCGGCTGGCAGTCCCAGGCGTCGAATTCGACGATTTCGTTTCGGCCGATGAGAACTTGGCCGTGGCGCCCGAGCTGACGGATCAAGAAATTGTGGATCGCGTTTTGTTGCCCGAGGATGACAGCAGCAGCGACAGCGGTGAGAGTGAACGGGATGAACCAACGATGAGGAGTGCGGATGCCGCGGACATGGCCAGGAGGCTGAAAGGATATTTGGAAAAACTCCCGACGACGAAAACTGCTGACGTAGAAAAGGCCCTCTTGAGCATGGACAATGTAGAAAACTTCATTCTGCGCAGCGCTGTGAAAAGCCACCAGACGAAGATAACATCTTTCTTCAAATGAACGAATGCAAACCTGTTTGGCTGATCCCGGGCTGGCGTTGCATATGTCTCCTCGCCCAACGCCGCCTCTCCTCCTTCTCTTCTCGCCCAACGCCCCCTCTCCTCCTCCTCCTCTTCTCTCAAAGCTGCTTTGGCAGCTTTTTTTTTTAACGGTCCCTCTCGGGGCCACCAATCGCGCTTCGGCAGAGCACGCAGGCGCGATGGTTCCCGCTGTGTCTCACTCGAGTTCCTCTCTCTACACCAAGTCGCCTATGCGCAGACACATGGTGCAGTCGTTTCGCGCCACGCACTTTCACGTGCGCGGCGACGTAAGAACAGTCGTGTCAACCTTCCCATATTCCGGCCTATTTTGATTGAATGCCACAAGGAGACAGGTAAGGATTACCACGTTTGTAGTGGGTTCAAAGCCAAGTATATAATGCATTTTAGTGTCTAGAATATTTGCGCGAGCCAAATTACGAATTTGTCACAGCCGATATTTATGTCTACTGTTACAACGAATATCGGATATAACGAACTGATTTACGGTCCCGATGCTACTTCGTTATAACGAGGTTCGACTGTACTCAAATTGCCACAAAACCAGTCCAGTGAGCTAGATGAGTGATGCTGCACTTCTAGAGAAGCTATGCAATAAGCTACAGCTATCACATTTTGATTAACATTAACCATGCCCATCACTTATACCACCAATTTTCTTTGCTTTGATGAGGGAACTCAGTTTTTCGGTGAACGTTCTGTTTTCAAATTTGACTCGCTGTCACTTCACAACTGTCTGGATTTCCCCTGACGGATGCCTTCCTCACGCTCTCTTTTGCAGTTGGAGATTACTGAGTTTATCCCGACGCTGCTTTATTTTGGCTACACCTTCGTCATGGTCCTGACCTTCTGGCTCCTGACGGGAACCATTGGTTTCTACGCCGCATACTTTTTCCTGTGCAAGATCTATGCTGCCGTCAAAATAGACTGAAGCAGCGCACGGCTTGGCAACTGCGTGGCTGTGTGACAACCAGCAAGCAAAGGGCAGCATCACGTAGAGCTCGCGAATCGACCAATTAACTCTCTCTCTCGCTCTACGTTCTGGACAGCGGAGAAGAAAAGGGAATGACAGGACTCTGGGAAAGGGGAATTCTGAATGCGTGCGTGTGTGCAACCACAGGACGGACGAGCGAGGATGGAAACAGTTTATCGCGTGGAGCGCAGAGATGAGGGGTGCCGCGTGTGACGGACGCTTCCTATTGGTCAGGGAAGCGTGCAGTCCTTTATTCGTCTTCTTTCTCTGTGAATGTGCGAGTCCTCGTATTTTCTGTTTTTGTTTTTGCATGTAAATGTTGTCATGATGAGGTAGATGGCTGGGAAAAAGAGGGGTAAAGTTGCAGGTTCCTTTTCATCCTCTCTCCCCCATTACACTACAAATATCTCTGCCTAAACTAGTAAACAGCACTGCTCAGTGGCACCGGACACTCAGTCCTTTCTCCCATTTTTTTCATTTAGGGCAGCAGTCATAAAAACAGGTCTTATGTTTCGAGTAGACATTTGAGGCGAGCAGAAAGTTTGTGTGTGAGCCAGTCAAAGATATCTTGTTCTGGGATTGAGCTCAACCTTGAGCTCTTTGAGGTACCCTTGAAACAGCGTGAAATACTGTACTCACTTGCATAATAGATGCACTTTTTTTTTCTCTGAAATGCCTGTGAAAATGCAGTGGGCATTTGTTACGCAGTTCAGAAGGTTGGATTCATTTTCCAGATGTGTCGATTATGCGAGTAAATGTGGTAACTGTGGAATGGCTTAATGTTTTGTGTTACTCGCCTTTGAGAGTGCAAGGTGCAGTGCATGCATCTGTGACAGGAGTGGCTTGGTAGATGCGCAACTTTTAGAAAAAAAGAGACTGATCCCTATCTTGTAGCATGCAAGTGATGACAACGATCCGTTTCTGTTGACGCCATGACTCCTGCCGAGAGGGGCTATTCCGTGGGCATGCCATTGAGTGCAATTCTGCGTTTTTACCCAGGCATGAGCACTATGGCACACTGCACAAGCTCTCCTAAGAGTGGTGTCATTTGGATTTTCACTGTTTTTGGGTCACCTTCAGCAAGATTGGCTCCACGTGTCTTACAGTGCTGTGCTTGAAAGCCCGTCTAAACTTGCGGAGACACCATGTGCATCATAGTTAGTGGCTTTTTACTCGTAGCTTCACTAGGACTAAATTTAATGGTCAGAAGTTTGTGTCCATGATTGTATAGGATGCTGGTGACCTTTAGTCCTTGCACTTGGCACCCAGTGTGACTCACATGACAACGCCAGTGACAAGAACATGAAACAGGTACTGAAAATTGCATTATTTAGAATGCCAATTATGTTTGAATTTTTGATTTTGCAGGATCATAACATTGCTAGAGTTTGTGGGGATAGAAGGGCTTTTCAAATAGGTGACTGTTTCAGTAGTAGGCACCAGTACTGATGGGTGCAACTTTGTAGCAGGAACTTAATGACGACAGCGGGAAGCATTGAACATGACTTGGCACTGCAGTTTCAACTGAAATGCAGCTGTACATAAAGCCAAGCTCACTTATATACCTTTTAAAAGTGTTAGTTTTTCTCACGGCCACTTGACAAAAGACTTGACAATATCACCTGAAAAAGAGCAATACTTACTGTACAGTGCTAAGCTCCACAAAAGCACTTATCAAGAAAGCCAGTTCACTGGCTTGCTTTCACATTTGTACCCACCATTCTTGGAGACAAACTGCTTTCTTACTGCCATGCTCAGATATTTGTCAAATTCATTTTTTTTTTTTTTGCAGTTTTGCGCATTCCAAAGCTAAATCGCAAAGAGTATTGGTTTAACATTCTGCGCGGTGCCACCTTTACTGAATTTCCTCGCATCAGTATTCCCCTGTCTTCATTGAATTCCTTCTGCACAATTGTCTTTCATCAACGCACGTGCACATAGATTTAATTCTATGTTGTTAAATAACTTGTGCTGTAGAATGGACACGAAATGCATGTGGCCTACATGTTGTATGTCTGGGTAAGCAGCATTGTATCAGGCATAATGGCGTTTGCACCAAACTGTTTCATGCATCTCATCTGTGCACTGCTAATGGCTTTACTTCTTCACTCGGGCTGGAGTCTCTTAGCGTCGAGAGCGGCATGTTTCTACCATGCGTTGCAGCTGGTTATGTCATAAACTTGCCGCTCGTGTTACTTTTCTTGGAAGTGCCTGTATGTAAAAAATAGCTGTGCGTGTGCCGTCAGGGCAGGATCAGTGCACTGTGTTATGTTGGCGTTTAAATGTGTGCAGTCTTGTGGTGCTTTTAGCTAAAGTAGTGTGCTGGCCCAAAAACGAGTGCATGGGCAAAATAGAGCTGTGAAAAAATTTAAATGTGGCATGATTTAGGGTCTGGCTGCCCCACTGCTATCCAAAAGCACCTTCAACCTCCTGAAAATGTTGATGACTGAGCAACTCGGTTTATTATGATACAGTATGTTCTAATAAGGGGTGCTGAGCAGCAGTTTTAAGCCAGGACACTTGCATTTGACATTTGGTCGTTCAAGAATCTGGGACTGAATTGTGGCACTTTTGAATTGTTCATTACCTTGCAGTTCTTTTTTTGCCTTGGATGAGTCAGCGTGTTATTTTATGGCACCACCATATGTCTCTGTGCAACTTCATTACTTCTCAGTGCATTGACTTCTTGTGTGCTTTGTAATTTATGATGTACATAATCTCTCATTTGTACAAGAAGGTATTCTGATTTCTGTAACTGCTGTCATTATTTGACAATGTGGCAACTCTGTTGTTCAACAGCACTGCCAGCATTGCATGTGGCGCTGCTGGACCTAAGAGGACGGCAGGAACACTGTCACTTAGACTACAGCATTTGTGCGAGTATTGCGTCATAGCCAGCGCCATCAATTTTTAGACACACTGTTCTTATAGGAAAAGGAAGGCATAGCACTTGGGAACTGAACTCACAAGTCATTTGCAATGCTGTGAAGACTACGGCAACCTAAGCCAATAAGAACGGTGTGCACTGCAAAATGTGTTCCTTTGTACCCCTCACACCACGACTGGTGGCTGTCATCAGTGGGAAGGAAAGCACCAGTGTCCAGCTGCTGCACGTAGGAGACTCGACTGATCCGGTGGACGCCATGCTTACAAATGGCGGCACACAACTTTGCCTCCGCAGTGCTGTGTTTGTACGGACTTTCTCTCCTAATTTAACTAGTGGATGAAATGCTCACTGTGCTTTCAAAACAGCATCCTGAACTGCCTTTTAAATTGCTGCAATAATTGTTTAAAAAATAGTCCCTACACTGCTCAAGTATTTGAGGGGCTATTTGCTGTCTTCCTTGGCCCCGATTGGAAAAGAGAGCTGTACCTTTCACAGTGCTGCAAACGACTTGTGAGATGAAATAGACACTATACCTTTGCCACACGGACAAATGTAATGCCAAGAACTAATTACTGCCCTAAATTTTAATGTCATTCAGGCGGTGTCACGCACATAAGTTTAATGGCATTTGCCTTTTTTGAAGCCGGGTATTAAGGCTTTCCCGTGGTCCCCCTACACTTGGCCACTGTCTCAGCGCGCTTGCGCATGCGCAGCAGACAATGCAGAAGACGACGGCGTGGCGCACAATGTTACTAGACACCTTTAGCATACCGTGTATCGTGTTATCGTTGCTGGAGTACCGGGAACCCGCACGCAGCCAATGCGCATGCGCAAATCGCCTTGACGGCGCCAGGTACCTGGCAGCTGGCCTGCAGCATCGGGACCAATCGGCACGTGCTCACCGGCAGTGGGCGGGCTCTCGGTACTCCGGTTACAGTGAACTAGAGGAGGGAAAGTATTCTACTACACTGTACTCCGGTAACGGTAGCACGGTACACGGTATGCTAAAGGTGTCTACTATTGGCTGCACCACCGGCCAAAGACACCCAGTAGGCCTCAATTCCTTGTGAAAGCACGTGGCTTCCGGCACACTTTTTCGCGTGCAGCTCGGATAGCGAGGGCCTCTCCTACAGTAATCTAAAAGGTGAGCGTTCCTTTCCCCATGGCCGTCCCCAAGCTGTTTCAAGCATCAAATGCTTTTAACTCCCGGTTTTGGCGAGCCTTTGGTGATGACGCCATAACGGAGGAAGAACACGGCGCCGAACCGGAGGCGAAACTGAACCAACTTTGGCGAACCTGTCTGTCTGCCCCCTGGTGCCTACGTGCTGCGCTGACTGCCTTGATGAGGCTAGGGGCGAAGCCAGCGTTCGGCGCGATGAAACGTACGCTGTGTCTAGCAGCCTAAGCGGCGCACGCGCTGTCCTGGCGACGTGTGAACGAACCGAGGGCGCCGCGCGTGTTGTGCAATCCGCGCGCCCTCGGTCTCGTGCGGAGCTAGTGAGGGACATAGCTATCTGAGGTAATCCACGCCTCTCCCTGAAAAAGACTAAGGAAAATTCGCTTGTTCAGGCTTGTCGGGCGAGAGAAACTGCTTGCAGAGGGTACGCCAGAGAGAAGCGTGGCGAAATCGCTTGATTGCGACGGCTGTAGCTCTCCGGTTGACGAGTCTTTTTCGAAACGTGTTTTCTGCAGGGGCGTCCCGTAGACGATGCCTGACAACTACCGTAGCGTAGGAAATTTTACACGAGAAGAAGCATGAAATGCCGTTGTCCCCGTCCTCTGCAAACTCGGGCGAACATCGAGAACCTCGGTGAACCGAAGGGAGAACATATACCGAGCCTGAAGTGAACTTAGCGGAGACCTTTTCGTTCGAACGGCCAGCAGTGCTACGGAAGCGAAAGGGCGTAACACAGCTTTCCAAGCCTCTGCTATCGGGGCCTAGATCAAGTTTCTAATGGCAGCACCGTGTGCGCTACAGCGGTTCGATCTTGTTTCGGCGGCTTTAATCGTCGCTCGCAGACGATAAGACACGGGGTGTCCATGAAAAACCGCGGATGTTATGCTTGCGTTGGGGAACTTGCGCTGAAGTTTGCGGTGCCGATTGCAGCGCCATAACACACTGCCTAGCGAGAAGAGCAAGCAGTTTTGGGTAGTACTCTTCCGCGCCACCTTCAGGCGCTTATTTGCGTGATCCTCCGCGCTCTGTCGAAGGCGCACGTGCCGTGCGTCAGCTACCTGGGCTACGCCGAGAGAAGATAGGCAATGAATGCTGTCAGCCAAACGCGGGTATCTAATCACGCAGAATGTGTTCTCGCGTTTGCAGCGGCCCAAGCGGCTGACAAAAGCAGTTTTGAGTCACCGAATGGAACAACTGCAGAGCCACCTTGGCAGCGCAGATTCCCCATAGACCTGCGTCGTTGACTTATGAGCACGTGCACGTCTGGCCCGTTCTGCGCTTCAGCGAGGTCTGCGGCAGAAGTGCTTCGTACTGTGATGTGGCATGACCTGGACGAGACCCATTTCGAGAATGCGGCAAGCACAACCCATTCTAGACAGCTGCTATGCCAAGTACTGCATAGCATTTCATGTTCTCAACGACGATAACGTTTTTTTTTCAAAAAGTCGAACCTCGTTATGACGAAGTGGTTTATAACGAAACAATGGATATTACGAAGGAATGATCATTCCCCTTGGAAGTTCAGTCAGTAATCGCCGGGCCCCTTAACTTCGTTATGACGAGGTTCAACTGTATAGGACTTGCTAGCGACTAAATCGCCGAGCGTGTAACAGATTGCGTCACTGCGAGTGCGCTTGTATGGTTGCTGCGTGAAAGCTACCCAACACTTGTACTAAATGCGTGGGCGTAGACATTTACATCGCATCTTTCATTCATTCGTTGCGCACTTTGAATACTCGGCGGAGTATTGCTGCAGCCGTGCAATGGAGCCGCATGAATGGCGAGTTTGGAAAACACGACTGTGACGGCAGAGGCAAACATAAATGGTCATGCACAAAGGTGAGAAAGCGACCGAACGCTTCGCTAAGTTCTAAGAAGAAGGAAGCGCTGCGACGCGTCGGGCTGCTTTACGGACGTCGAGCGCGCGCAGCACGAAATATAGAGGCGGCGGGACGCAAGCACTGAAAGCGACAAACGAAGCGGAGGACTGTCTCTAGCTGGAAAAGAAGCGGCTCCTCAAGCTGCGAAAGCAGCCAGGGAAACCAAGCGCGCCGTCCAGCTCAAAGAACAGAAGCAGGCGATGACGACGTCACGTCCAGCAGTGAGGGTTGATACCTGAATGTGGCTACCATATGAGCAGTCCTGTAGCCGCCGCGGTGGCTGAGTGGTTATGGCGCTCGGCTGCTGGCCCGAAAGACGCGGGTTCGATCCTGGCCGCGGTGGTATAATTTCGACGGAGACGGAATTCTAGAGGCCCGTGTAGTGTGCTATGTGAGTGAACGTTAAAGAACCCCAGGTGGTCGAAATTCCCAGAGCCCTTCACTACGGCGTCTCTCATAGCCTGAGTCGCTTTGGGACGTTAGACCCCCATAAACCATATGAGCAGTCCTACCATATGAGCAGTCCATATGAGCAGCCTTCCCTGCATTGCATTTCATGCTTACACATACTTCGACGTCGAGATAGACTGCAAACTCTGTAGCGTTATTATATAGCTTAACGACCTCGAAGCTTGCACAAGCCCGTTTTGTTGTGGTCGTCACGACGATTCCCTTACGCTCGCGAAATGCGTTGCCATGTGTTTTCGAGTAGTGGTTGGACGCTATTCCGAACTGATTGAAGGGAGAGGAGGGGGGCTTTATTCCAATTGCAGGGAATCCCTCAGGCTGAGGAAGCAACGATTGCGTTGGCAATGGTTTCCAGGGAGGTCTTGTGTGTAATTACGGATCCCTAGACTACATGTCGTAACTAAACCAGAGGAAGGATTGTTAAACACGCAAACAGAATACTTCGATCTAAAGATACAGACTTTAAATCCACAGTCATTTTGACTCCAAGACATTCTGCGGATGTTGGAAACGAAGGCGCTCACGCCGCTGCCCGCGCGCTATTGCCTCCGGGTCATCCAACATTCGCAGGAATATCATTATTCTGAGCTGCTATTAAGCTACAGGGATTTACTATAAATTTTAGAATAACGAGAAAGTGGATGCTGAATCGCAAAAAAAAAAAACCAAACAGGGAGTAAGGGGTCATTTTAAAGAAATTGCAATCGAATACTTTTATAAATCCCGCCAAATTCAGCTGTGATATGTTTCCAAATTCGTACTATCCGCATTGCGCCTCCTGCGGTGAAGCGGCTGACTTATACCATGTGGTACGGGCATGTCAGAAAAACCCAGCTGTACCAAGATTCAATAACCCAACAAATGAGGACGGGGAGGTGGCGCTGTCTTGATCACATTCGGAGGACCAGCTTTCGCCGGTGAACCGGGCAAGAGCGGCGGCAAAAGTCAATGGGCTCCATGAGTGAGGGCCCGCCCAAGCATTCTGTGCATTAAATGTTTCTCTCTCTCTATGTATCTGTTCGGGGAAATTGAATCATTTCCTTCTTTATCCAGCAGACGGTGTCCTTGAGGCATGCCGCATTTTAGGCGGTCCGCGCCGACATTAGCGCATGCATTCTCCGGCTTCGTCCGTCGGAGCGCAATGGAATAAAGCTATAAAGAATATGTTAATGGGGGTCGGAGTGAAGGAGAAATGGTTCGTGCATGGGACTTGGCCACATGGTTGCACATATGCCCTCCATCTTGCTCACCAACCCCAAATATTTTTTTTCTGTATGGAGCTGTCTTTCCTTGCACGAATCGTTGCTCCTGCAGGTGGCTGCAGGTGCTTGCTTCGATTTCTTTCTTTTCAGTTCGCTTTAGCTCTCCTTATCTGAGTTTGTTCCTTCCTTAGCCTCCCTTCGGACACGTAAGCTGTCAGGTTTTCCCTCCTACTTCTATAAGGGAGTGCCCTCAGCGAGGGCGAAGTGACAGCTGTTTTTTTTTTTTTTCTCTATACGTCGTCGCCCAGCCACTCCTAACCTCCATTTTGCACTCCGTGTGTCAGGCACACCTCAGTGTAGAGGCCACATGGTACATTTTCAACATAGCACCTTCTCCTCATCCATTTGGCATTCCCACTTCCAGGCCCACTTTTGTTTAAAGCGAGATTTATTGCCTCAGGGCATCAATGAAGGCTAACTTTAATGAAGTGGCCACATAGGACATTTTCATTACAACGCCTACTACCCACCATTTTGCACTCCTACTTCCAGGCTATAAAAAAGAAGAAACTGTATAAAAAGTATTGCGAACCTCAGCGTCGCATTCTGTCCGGCGGGTATACAGCTTATTCGTACAACACTCCGACAACGGAGCAAGCTCTGTTCGGTATGGCCCACATTCACACTGAAAGCCTTGTGTTCACGCGCTACGATTCGAATTAAATCCCATGTACACTCAAAACGGCTGAGCGAAAATTCAACAAATGCGGCACTAAAAAGAAAAAAAGTTGCGGTGACGGCAAAAAATTCAAACACATCGTGCAGCCAGGCCATACGCGGAGCCCGACGGTAGAACTGTGTGGACTGTAGTGGGCCACGGAACAAAACAGTGCCTGATTCGGTCTTAGTACAGTGTCTGCCATCCGAACAGACTCGAAAAGATTGTCTAGGGGTCCATGGAACCTACTTCGTGTGCATTCACTGTAAGGATCAATAATAGGTGATTTTGGAAGGGCGTCTCATTTTGTCCCAAGGAGCGGGACACAGCATTTTGCCCTGTTCCTCTTCAGCTGGACTTTTCATGCTTACTGAGCGTGATGACAGGATAGTATTTGTTTTCTTTTTATACCTGTAGACCAAAACTAATGGCGACGATTTGCAAATTTGTGTCGCGCTTGGCCCCACTCTCTCCTACATCAGTCATTTCGCGAACCAGCTAAGCGTTGAGTAAGAGGTAGGCGCTAACCATTTTTTTTTGCATTTCGCCTGCGTTAAAACACGCCCTCATGCTCGCTGCCAACCGCCATGACCACGCGGTGGTTTTCAGCCACAAACTTCTTGGCCCAACGACAACGGCGTCCAGTTCAGAGAAGGCCCCTCATTCAGCCATCGTTGTGATAGAAGTCGCTGTTGGCGGTTGCGTGCATTTCCGCACGCGTGGTTTTTGCCCGTTCCGTCGCTCGAGCTGGCTACGCACGAGACAGATGTGCTGAGCTGCGCGCAGTCCCCCTGCTGCTGCTCGCGCTCTGCGAGGCGGCCTTAATTGCGGCGGCCTAATTGCCGAATCGTGACCGGGGGGCGCCTGTTCGCCAAAGTGCTGGTCGCCAAATCAGGGATGCGCGCCGAGAGGCCCGTGTCCGCCCCGTGTTCCCCAATCTCTTCGCTCTCGCGAGGAAAATATATTTGCGTCGAGACACACCGTAAACCGATCCGCCACGCGTGCTAAAGCTTGTTCTTGAAAGGAACAGGGGCAGCAAATTTGTGGTTGGCGTTTTATTTTTACAGCGAGATCTGTTTAACAGGACATTTCAGCACTGGAGAAGCGTTGCCTCATCCGGTCTTGTCACGTGACGTCATACATCACGTCACGCTTATTCCGCCAATCCCCGTTTGCAGCAGGTCAACACCTTAATACGTCTTTGTCGACACCCTGAGATGCGTTAGGTTGGTCAGGTGAGAGAATATTCCTGCAGGGGCGGGCACGCGCGGTCACGTGACACGGTCACGCCGTTGACTCTCGTGCTGCTTAGGGAAAAGGAATGCCAACAACAGCAGCGACAAACAGCTCTCACTGAGTTCTCCGCCTTGCCGAGGAAGGGTGAGCACTGTTATCTTGCATTTTTTCGCTTTAAGCATCGCGAATACGGCGTCGCTACCCCTTGAACGCGGTGCACCGTTCACCGATGCGCCTTGCATAATTCATATAAGGTCTGCGCAGTAGTTTCGATTTCACTGAATCGGTGTCGAGGCAACACGTCATAACTGAAGGAAATCATTCCGCATCTCCTCTACACTCACTGCACCCCGCTGTCAGGAGCCGAGTATTCTGCATACGCGCTGGTCACACGTGCGTAAGCCCCGAAAAGTATGTTCCTGAACCACATTTCATGCATCATGCACGATGTTGCAGGAGTCGGGGATCGCTCTCGACGGCGGTAAATCTCGGTCGTCCGTACCTTATATTAAGAACAAATACTTTTTTTAAATATCGCTTGCAACTGATACTCGCCTGCACGCCTTCTAGTACACACACAAGGCCATCCACAAGTTTCTTGTGCCTTACAGTGTTCAAGGACGAAGGAGAATTGCAGAAACTTGCTGACTGAAGAAGACTCAATGATGAAGCGAGCTACGTTCGCTTGTCTTGTCCAAAGACAGCAGGCCTGACGAAAGGGAAATGTGTGCAGCCGCGCGCAAGCTAGTTTGAAGTGATTAGACGAAACAGCACAGCTTGGCTTGACTAGTACTTTGTCAAGGTTTCACAGGGAGGCTTTGGAGCGCTGATCCCTTACAAAAACTTCTTTAGACAGTCCATAGAGTCTATAGGCACTCTATAGACGAATTCTAGAGAGCAGTCTATAGGCAATACAAATCCTATAGACAGTGTATAGACTATCTATAGATTTATTATGGTCATACACTTTTAGCAGACTTGCCTATGGAGAGTCTATAGATTATGAATAGACAAAAAGATTTCTATAGAAAGGTAATAGAGTCTATAAGAATTCTATAGACTGCCTATAGACCATTTTTATAAGGGATGTAACCCTGCTGTTGGTGGCCGTGTAATAGTGCATGGTATGTGTGGAACAGTGCATGAGAGCACTCGACTAAAAATCCCGTCGGTTCTTCATTTGGCAAGAGCATGCTTAGATGTGGGGAGAAGGCAAACTTGCTGGCGTACGCCCCTGGTATCTTCACTGCGGTATGCTAATCAGGTGGGTTAAAACTACGCCACAGGTGTGGCAAATTCAAAAGTGTCTCATTGCGGCCATTCATTTTTAAACAATCAGCACCTTCGCTTAGCCTGCACACGACTTCATTCATTCATTTTTATTTGTTCTGCAGCTCCAGGGAAGCTGCAGAAATTTTGCAGATTGACAAGACCAGGCCCTGCTACAAAGAGTGGGTGCAAGATAAATCATCAAACTAAGTTCGTTAAATGTACGGAATCCATTGTGTACAGCATACCATTGACATTTGGAAAGAAGTATGTAGGTCAAAGTGGAAGGTGCTTAAACGAGCGCCTTCGTGAACATCGCTACAATGTTAAAGAAAAGAAAGGTGGTTTTTTAGATGCGCACTGCAGAAAATGTGAATCCAAGTGTAAACCTCTTTTTCAAGCATGCACGGTCATTGCCAAAAACACTTGTAAACTCACGCAAGAAATAATCGAAGCTAAAATGATAGATATCTTAGGTGATAACTGCATAGCGAAACCCTCTCTTGGGCTATCTAGTAAGGAATTAGATTACCTCAGAAGCCACTAAACAATTGACTGTCTGCCGCGCTGGCGCAATGTATCGCCATGTCTTGTATATCTACAGGCTCTCTTCCGCAATAAACTGTTGCAAGTTAGCGCTCGTGTGTGTTCTTTCATGTCCTTGTCTGATGTTGCGCTATTTTATACGTCATGCACTACCAACAAGCCCAAACCGCCACTTTGTTTGACCAACAGAAGAACGCTGTTGTTTTTCGACATGGAATCATATATGGCACCGACGCTGTTCGCCCTAAATATAGTGAATATATGTTAAACGCCACAGAAACCAAGGAGCGTGGGGGATATTTTTTTAATCTGAGGAGCTGCTCAATGCAGACTATTAGTGAATATTTTATAGCTTAAAGATAATTAGAAAAGCAGAAGAAAAACACATGCTGCCGGTGGGAACCGAACCCACAACCTATAAATATAGTACGTCATACAGCTAATCATTATCGTCACCAGTTTAGCTACGTCCACTGCGGGACAAAGGCCTATTGTGTGAGCATGCAAAGCGAGTGGCCTTTGTATCTGTACTCCACACTGTCCTGCGCCAACCCTGTCCCTACAGACTTCCTAATCTCATCAAGCCACCCGACTCTGCCACCCCCTACTGCGTTTACCTTCCCTTAGAGTCCACAACGCTATCCTAATGGCATCTTCAATAAACTTGCACCGGATTTGCCCGAAACCGGTGTGGTGCAGGGACCCATGGCAAATGGAGACCTATGCGCATCGGAGCAACTTATCGGAGATAAAACAGAGCACCGGTGAGCAGTGACGTTTATCAAAGATGCTATACGGGGTCTTCTGTTATTGGCCCTTTGCATCACATCGTCGTCATCATCAGCCTGGCTACGCCCACTGCAGGGCAAAGGCCTCTTCCATGTCTCTCCAATTAACCCTGTCCTTTTCCAGCTGCGGCCTCCGTATCCCCGAAAACTTCTTAGTCTCATCCGCCCAACAAACTTTCTGCCGCCCACTGCTAGCTTGCCTTCTCTTGGAATCCACTCCGTTACCCTTAAGGACCAGCGGTTAACCTGCCTTCGCATTAAATGCCCTGCCCAAGGCATCTACCACTGTAAAATTAGTCCATGCAAAATGTGCCAAGCAAGCAGTCGAATAAAGCGTCTTTGCCAGGCGATCGCCCGCCTGCCTCACATTTCCAGGCCATTTCGATGAATCTAGGCAGATATAATGGTACAACATTCAAGGGCTACTATAGGCATGTATTGATACATGACCTGTGTACGCGTGATTAGTGTGTCGATTTTATTTTTGTATCGTTGCCAAAGTTGGGGTGCTTAATCTTACCCCTGTCTTCTGCGCACGCGCATCGAAGCAGCACGACGCGAGATTTATGCTAATGAACTGGGCACGTCCTACAGCGAAGAGTCAAGGCAATTAGCTGTCCATTGACTCGGGCGCCAATGGAGGGCCGCTTGCGGCTGAAGTCAATTCCGTTTGCCATCTTATCCTGTCTTGGGCGGAACGAATGGCTCCGGCTTTGCAGGCCGTGACCCGGCGTAATTAGGCGCTTACTGCCTCTGCAGGAAAGCGCTGCGTCTCTATTCTGCGCGACTAAAAACATGCATTGCGAAGGGCATCGCGAGCTGGCGTCAGAAAATCAGGGAATCGAATTCATCCAGTCGGCCGCACATTAGAGCGAATCGGCAGCTGTCTTGACTATGGCGTCCTTGGCTTCCGTTGACGAATCACAAATCATTATTATGTGACGAGTTGTGTGAGAGTCGTACGTCACCCGACTGGTGGATGAAAGAGGCTATGGATAAAGGAAAGGCGCGGTAGGAGTAGTGGTTTATTTAAAATAATAATAAAAAGGAAGGAAAATATTATTGCTGCCCCGGCCATCGCTACGAGAAGCGCCCGAGCTGGGGCAGCGGAAATAAAGGGATAGCAGGCATACTGGAGAAATGAAATGAAAGAGGTGAGGGGACAGGCAGAAATGATAGGGCGGGAGAGAGGTACTATATACAAATATTCTATTTACACAATAAAGGCTTCTCATTCCTAGTGCACACTTGAACCGCGTTGAGAGGGTAAGGATGAAGGCAGTAGAAGGAGAGGAGAAAAAGCACCCCGCCTAAAGCCCCTCAGTTAACTGAACCCGACTGCTTAGCACCAACTGCGGCGTCTACATCGCTGCATAGTTCTAACAGAGAATTGACGAGGAGCACTTTCTCCCCTGCCCGGTCACGTGACCGAACGTTCATAAGTGTGGCAGCCGCGTAGTCGCGACTTATGAACAAAAGCCGCTGTGAGCGCACACTCGAGTGTTCTTCCACGGGTCAAAGCCGGAAGCACTCCTTCCCTGCGTTCTCGGATGCGTGACCTACTCGACGGGCCCGTTCCAAATCGTGCCCACGGGGAAGGCCCGGTCGTAAGTCAATCACCAGAACTTGACTTACGAGCCTAAGCCGTCGATATGTTGCGCTTCCACTAGTCTGTGTTCGCGATGTGCCTGCCGTGTGAAGCTGCTGCACATCGGCAGGCTCCGCGAAGCCAAGTCTGGTAGCACCTCTTGAAACACCCGTGGGCCATTTGGTTGAAGCGCGCGTTAAGAGGGTCGACCGACAAATCCGATTACTCTAACTTACTTAAACAAATTGATGTTGCGTACTGCATGTGTAGCAAATCTCCATGGATACATAAGTGATGCACACATGTCCTCTTCCACCTTGGTCCGCAAAAAACTTCAAGGATTCAGGCTTCCACGAAATTTCACCCGTCAAAACAGTTGTTTGAACCGAGAGCTGTATGACAAAATTTGAAGCGCAGAACTAAGAAATTTGCCTTTCGCAATTTCTCTAAACTCGAATTCTTTCCTCAGTTTTTGACCGACTCTCACTTGCGGAAGCGACCCCACGACTGCTAAGGCTCGCGATCAGTCCATGGCGCAGCCGGACTGGATGCGGCGGCGGCGGCGGCGGGAACGGCAGCGAGCGCTGCCGCCTCACCTAGTCCGGACGTGCCCATGACAACCGTTCTCACGGCCGGACTGGACACGGTGCGCCCGCTCGGACGGCCATATGCGCTGACGTCACACGTATTGTGATGGAGGCGAAATACAAAATCCCTGTCCAAGTTCAAGCCTGAAATCTTCCACCACGGTGTCCCTCGTAGCCATGTGTCACTTCGGGATGTTAAACCGAGCAACTTACACCCTTTAATGTGATAGCATTAGGAAGGCCACGAAGGCGAAAACTGTGAAACGGAGCGGCGCGCAGGAGGGGACAAATTCACAGAAAGGCCCATAGGTATAAACTTGTTTTCTGTACCTACTTTGTCTCTTAACATTTCCCACACGGCAGTGGATGTACTATACTACAAGTAAGGGCAGGCATATGTGAAGAATAAACTATAGTTGTTGCAACTGTCGCCGGTTCACTATTCCTCAGTGCCTTCTTGCGCTCCAGTCATTGTCGCGCCGAGCTCTCTTCGACTGTGAAAATCGCGTTTGAAGGGAAGCTGAAGCGGTTTTTAATAATTCGACCAAGCTGTGAGATTCGAACGTATGGAGCTTCTAGGTAAATCATGCGGTTTTTTTTTTCAGTGTGCCAACCCTTATAGTGGCCATTCCCGGCATTTAGTCGTTGTGTGTTTGCCTGAGTACGGTTTTGTGGCAGGCTGCTCAGCTGCCCACAGTGTCAGGCGGCAGCTCCATTAATCGTGAGCGGCGGCTCGCGAAGAGCAGCCTGGGTCGCAGCCCAACCCTACCAACCCAGTCCCACCAATGGGTGCATCTACCATAGAAGGGCAGTGGCGCATCTTAACTTGACCGCTGCACCACTGCGCCAGGAGTGGTAGGAAGACTCCCAGGGATCTATGGAATGACCAATTCTACATCATCATCATACTCATCATCGTCATCATCAGCCTGACTACGCCCACGGCAGGGCAAAGGCCTCTCCCGTGTCTCTCCAGTTAACCCTGTCCTTTGCCAGCTGTGGCCACTCTATGCAAGCAAACTTCTTAATTTCATCCGCCCACCTAACCTTCTGCCGCCCCCCGCTACGCTTGCCTTCGCTTGGAATCAACTCCGTTAGCCTGAAGGACCAGCGGTTACCTTGCCTTCGCATTACATGCCCTGCCCAAGCCCATTTCTTCCGCTTGATTGCGACTAGGATGTCATTAACCCGCGTTTTTTCCCTCACCCACTCTGCCCGTTTCCGGTCTCCGCATATATGGACATTAACCCATTATCGATATATCTGAACAACTGCCATCCGCGAACACTGGATCTGAACACCAGAACCGAAGGGAAAACCGAACTGCTGACGCACCTAATTCGCATCTGGCCTAATTACGCAAATCGATCATCTTTTTTTTTTACGCTGGCGTTTGAAATAGTGACGTAATCGATGAAAACCTGGCGGCGGTATGCTGAAGGAGGAAGTTTAGCTTTCACTGCCGGTTTGCTGGCAGTCCAATTATAACGTGGAAAGATGAAGCGAATATACTGCTACCGCGAGCTGCATGCACTAGCCCCCGCGTCTGTACACGAAAGTGAGCGAATTCCTCCGCTATATACGAATGCGTCATCTTTCTGCCCATGGGCGCCGGGCCGTTGCTTTGGCCTTCAGATCTCCTCAGCGCAGGTGGCCGGGTCTTCCTGAGGACGCCGCACAAACAGTACCGGACGTGCATAGATTGCTTTGTACCCGGGAAGGAGGAAGCCACGCTGTCGCGTGAAATAATCCGATATTCCCTTCAATACAGCTCCTCTCCCACAGCGCAGGTGTTGCTTTGAGATGCGAAACCCCGCTATATCTTCAAGCCTTAACTGCCGATGACAGCGGCAAGAAATGCAAATAAGTCGCTCGAATACGCTGGATGGCAGGGGCATGCAAATAGTGACAAATAAGCTTTGGAGACGTCGACAAGTTTATCCGAAGGAGATCGACGCCTTCGCGTGGCTTATCTGCCGTTCCCTCGCGGCTATGCATAATGTAACTCTCACCCATTTAAATTTCACCAGGAAGGCCTGACAGCTTCCTCTTGAAATAGAGCGACCCATAACTATATTTATGGGAAGGGAAAGTTTGGAATTCACCGCCAGGATGTCTACTTTTTCGAACTATTCACACTTTAACGTTCTTTTCATTATCTTCTCTGCGCCTGGCTCCGTTTGACAGCTTAATATCCGGGCACAGCTTATCAGGTAGATCTCTAAAATTTTTATCAGCTTTCGCTTCTGACGAGAGAGAACCGGGAACTTCCCTGTTCCACCTCATAGCGTATGTTTATTTATTTATTTTGAGGTGTGCACCAACAGCTAAAGACCTAGTGCAAGTGCACGTGGCGATGAATACAAAAAAGAACAACTAAGCAGAGAAGACAAAACAATAAATGGCTGAGAAACCGTCAACAACTGTTAGGCCTAATGAGCTCTGCAAGACCCTCTTTGAACCGCCGAGTCGCGATGAAATTTATCAACGTCAGTTATCATCACCAAGGTGTAAATTTTCAACACTCGCGCGGTAAGGCTCATGTTGCACGGAGAGGAGTCAAACGCACGGTGTGGTCGTAGAGTACAGGCGCGTGCTATACCTAACCATCGATGCTAGGGCACGTTTTCCAGGAGCAGGGAAGGGCTGCAGCAAATTGTATTCCAAACAACGCATACATACTCGAAAGTAAAAGGCTCCGGTATACATGATTAGTGCGAAGAACGGGATGACACTTTATGATTTCCCACATCCGAAGATAAACACTCAGAAGGCGTTCGATTTGGGGTACCTAATTCCGTCTACAGAAATCACAGTGGAGAGACTTCATGATCTCGACATTTATATGACTCGATACGAGGTGCGCATCAGCTGCTGCTGCTCGAAGCAAAGGGAACGGGCGCTTACCCTACCATTCATTTAACCCTGGTGGCTTTCTAACCAGTGCCAGCGCTGATGTACCTCGTTTCCCCGATGCCTCAGAAATCTCAGCCATCCAGAGTCACCCGCTGCATGTGTTAAGGGGATGTAGAACTCGCCAGCGGCTAAGTCGTTGTCTTCGCCATCTTTCATCCGCCCGTTCTGCGAAATTAAATGTTCGGATCCAGTAGCGCAGAGCACTTGTAAGCGACTAAATAGTTCGTTTCCAGAGCAGCAACGGACTCCTGCAGCAGAGTAGGTCACTGCTTGTCTGCGACCCCTGTGTCTTAGAAGGGCACAAAAGCAGACTGAAGAACTTCGATTAGAGCGCGCCCTTATCTTTCGAGGAAGTCTGGCCGCCTCGTTGGATGGGACATTTCTCGTCCAACGATTGAAACGGCGCAGACGTGTTGTGCGGCATGCTCCGCTGATGTCTTGGTAGTATGTAAAGTATGGCGGAGAAGCCTGTATAACCATGGCAACAAGGGCACGTCAGGGGTCACTGTGACCAATGGCCGTCAAATTAAGCGCTAATTAAACACTGCAAAGGAACAAGCTCCATGAACATCGTTGTCGGCTCGAAGAAGCTACCGCGAGACGCCACTGGGCCTTTATGATGATGTACAATTTGATGACCTTCCAAATAGGCCAATGCCTTCGGCCTCATTACCTTCCAGCTTGTCATCAAAGCCGACAACGAACACACCTGTCAACGATCACTAGGCCTGGTCGGGCGACCACGCAGTATCTGGACGGTGCTGAAAGGGCCGAACGCCGAACGTGCCTGTGGAGAGACAATGCAATGGATCCCCCAAAGCAGGACGGCACTGAGTTCACAAGGATTCTTCCAGCTTGGGCGGTAAAACAGTCTTCCTAATGGCAAGGGTGCCGACAGTTTGATCTGCTCACGCCGACGCAGTTTTCTCGCTCGCAGAAAGTTGTACGCAAAGCAGTGCCCAAGCATGGTCAGCATCCCCTGGTAACTGCACCCAGAGCATGCGCCCACACTTCACCCAAACTAACCAGGGGCGCAAAAGACGTGAGGACGAAGAAAAAGAAAGCGGAACACATGAAAAGGGTCGGACCACATAACGGCCGTACCTGGGAGGACGAGGGCGTGACGCAAAGATTGCGGCTCCGTCGGTTTACAGCTGCCGCCGATTCAACGGGCCCCACGCCCACGGAACTCAGACATCGCCTCCTGAATGCTCGCCGTGCGTGAGCCGACGGGTTGCCAGAGACGAACAACCCATAAAGGCGACCCTTCTCTTTCTAAATGCGCGCACACGCGCGCACAGACTCACTCATACCTCCTGCACTGGCTAGGGAAAGGGTGGCAAAAATTAAAAGCGACCAGAGATACGACGGTCGCGCTGGAGTCGCTGCTGAAAGACTGCGCAGAGCAGCGACAACCCGAGTGGATCCCGCCGTTTTCTGGCTATACTCTCGAGAGGGAAAAGTTTTCGACCATTGAGTGCTGTCGTCTTGAGCTTGGCGTTCGTCTCACCCGCAGAGTTTGGGGGAGCTGCTGGTTGTTGCAAGCTGCAGGAAGTACTAGTTTTTCGTAATACTTGCTGGCAATATTTCTTCACCGAGTGGCACTTTGTTAAGTGAGATCCACAGTACTGTGCGATGTCAGTGCACGTTAAAGAACTCCAGGTGGTCGAAATTTCCGGAGCCCTTCACTACGGGGTCCCTCATAGCCAGAGTTGCTTTGGGGCGTTGAACCCCTATAAACCAAACCAAACAATATGTAGTACAGTTTTGTGGTACAGTATGTTACAGTTCTCTATTGCCATTCGTACAGGCATTCAGAAAAGTCTCCAGCTGCCACCATCACAATTTTTAGTGTAGTATCAGACGCTACGGCGATCGCCCCCTTCCTAAATAAAGAAATTTTCCATCACAGAAAGACACTGAGCACCCCCCCCCCCCCCCCCCACTCCCCCGACTGCGCGAATAATGTTTACAAAATGCATAACGTATTTCAGTGCTCCCACCCAAACTGCCCCCTCCAAAGGTTTCCACCTATATGAGGCTCTCCCTGAGTCTGCCCTGAGTGGGTTGCTGCCTTACTTACAGCAAATAGTTTGGCCACTTGCCTAAAGCTGGCTTCCACACAACAGAAGGGATCACTTCATGTACGTCATGCTGCGGGCAGCCAATCAGGCGGCGCGTTTATGTGAGGACGCCCGGAAACGAATTGCGCCTAGTCACCGCAGGCGCTGGCGTGCGTCAAGCTTTTCGCGAGAGGCAAGCCGTTTAGGAGGAGAAGGAAGGGTACAGAGGGGGAGGGAGAAGGCAGAGGGGGGTGGTGAGGGTGCCGGATCACGACCGAAAATCGACGGCGAAGTTTGCGCCGCGCTCGGGCTGCGGCTGCTGCTGCAAACGCCGCTCGGAGCTAAAGGGCTTTCGCTCGGCGGCTGTGGCGACGACGAAACTGATGTGGCTGCAGGCGCCGCCGCCGCTCACGCCCGCGTCGTCAGCGGAGGCAGCGCGGCTGCAGCGTAGCAGGGGGGTGCTGCCAATCCGCTCCCCCTCCTGCTGCCCGGCTTCCAGCGAGCTTTCGCCTCTTCTGCCCCCTGTTGTTGTTGTTGTTGTTGTTCGGCTGTTGTCATTGCTGACTGCCACCGTCCATCCTTTGTCTTGAGAAGGATCCGAACAGCAAGAGCATAAAGGCGCACCGCACTTCGACAGCACCACAGCCCAGTGTTGTGGCCACCGGGGCTCCGTCGCCCAGGTCTTCAAGGTGAGCTTTCAACAGGCTACTCGATAGCACCGCCGTTGGACTTGCAGTTGGTCCTGCATGGTCATGGGCTGATTTTGCTGCTATTGGTTGGCAATCAACCACTAGGGACAGCGTTCGAATGTGGGTCCAGATGTGTCCTTGTTTCCCAGCCTCTCTTTGGGATAAGATAACGGTTCCGTGTCAGTTCAATTCCATTTTGATCCCTGTCACCCTCCGTCAAAAGCTTAAGGGTCACCATGCTCCCGCTATCTTCGGGATCTGCCATTAGCCGCAGCCGACAAAATATGTAGAATGAAAACCTTCTTTTCCCTCCGTTTCAATTTTTTTTCCTTAATCCATTCTGTTCCATTGAGATTGTCGGCAACTAGTTGATTCCGTAGATAAAGAGGTCGTGGGGAGGCCTCAGCCATTGAAAGAGAACTGAAAGTAATGTAATTGGAATAGAAGCGTTGTATTATCCCGATCCTGACCTGTTCTATTCTATAAAACTTGTTCGACAAAAAAAAAATGGCGCAGATAGAGATAACGAGAAGTGCGGCAAGAATTCACTGCCGTCACTTGTAGACTGCTTGAAACATGCTGAGTCGCTACAAATCGCCTCAGGAACTCCTGTACAAATCGAATATGCCTGTCGCTACAACGGGTTCAAGGCGCTGCCGTTACAGTTCAAAGGTTCGTGGTTGAGATATTCGTCTTCATGATAAATACAGCATGTGCTTTGTGCGTGAATATTTGGGAAATACAGGTCTTCTTTATGCAACGACTTTGCCTTTTCGCCGCCTTCACGGCGATAAGATGCTGTTAGCGATAGCTGCCTTCACAGAAATTGCATGCCTTGGGGCTGGCACATTTTCTGCTCAAAATCATTGATGAAATGAAATTTTAAATTGTATGAAATACAAATGACCTTTTTTTTTATGAAAGCGCTTAGAAACAGAATTTAGCGATGAAAACTGTCATGTTTTTGAGACCGCTTCTTAAGCAGCTGCAAACATTCGTAATGTTAGGGCAGAAATATGTAACTGCTCTTTTGCTTGGGATATTCGACCGGTGGCTTGACGGCCATCTTCATAGAGACTCGGCCAAGCGCGGACGTTTTTTTCTTCTCAATTCCCTAACAATATTCCTTAACAGCCCTTAACAGTGTTTACCTTGAGCTTGGCGCATGATAGCCTTAGTCGCTTATGCGCCATTAAACTCAACTCAACCCTTAACAGTGTCTTCATGAAAGTCACACAGTACCTTAACGGCAACAGGATGTCACTCTGAAATAAGGGCGCTTTGGCGGAATGCTATTGTCTTCTTTCTCCAGTGATTCATAGACGAAGAAAAGAACACATGCTGCCTGCTTTACGTTGTTAAGCCATCACAAGGCATCCGCTGCAGTGTTGGGCTATGCTGCAAACGGTGCAGTGATCGGCTGTGCTGTACGAAATAGCCTGCCGAGCGCCCGCACTGCCTTGGGTACATGTGCTATACTTTTCTTCTTGTTGTCATCTATTTTTTTATTTTATTAGTTTACCCTCTCTCTAGTCACGGTTTTTCTATCGACAAAAATTAAGACAGAATCGCAAGCATTTATTCTGGATATCCATTGGTATGGCAGTCACCGCATTGCATGGTTCCACTTCAGTTCTAAATTTGTGCAGTTTGTAAAGAACGTCGCTTAATTTGTTCGTCATTCTTTTACTTTGATCATACGCTACTGTGAACAATCCTGTTCAGCCGTTAATCACTGCAAAAAAAGTTTTTCAATCGATGGTGAGGCGGCCACTATCTCTGTGAAAAATTTCTGTCAAAGGAATTCCCCACAAAACTCGCGGGGCTACTGTGATCCGGCCACTTGGCGGTACCAGAAAAGCAGCTAGCCGTGAAACAATGTGACTCAATCCCGCCTCATCTGTCCAACTTACAGGAGGGCGGGGGATAGGGTACTTTCGAGACGCTGCGAACCGAAGTACACGTCTAAAGGACAGTTTAGTTCCATTTGAAGGCGCCTAGGTTTGGGACAAAGTGTTATTTATGAAACGTCACATGTCTCGAAGAACGTGATTTTAGTATGTGTGTCTTGTGTCGTGAAGTTGTCAACACGCTCTTCGTGTCGGCTCGAACGATGCAGAGAATTTTGATGCGGAACACATTACTTGTCCGCCCATGTGAAGCTATGCAGCGAGTACGAAGACATATGTCGTTACCGAACACGTTCAGGCACGTGCCTATGTAACAAGCAACAACTCTGAGAGGACGCGCTACACTATAAAGAGAATTTAATTTTAAAAAATATATACTCTGCCCCACCTACATTTTGAATTTTTCTGACCAAGTCTGCATTCTCAGAAGATTGTGTTGTCGCCATTCGCCAGAATGCTGATATTGAGGTCAGCTGAATTCACAACCCAGCATAAGCCTCACTTTTTAAGTTGTAAAACGGGTCATTCACAACAACAACAAGAAAAATATTCGGACGGATGCCTAATTACATTATGTGCTGACACTGCGATAACATTACAAGCAGATGATGCATTTTACATCGACTTTTGTGTGATTCTTTCATGGTTGCGTTTGCGGACCCCTATACGCCTGTCTGCACGCAACCAGACATCTCTTCGGGTCATCTATATCTGGCGGTTAGATGCTTCCTAGAAGGTGTCAAGAGGTGACGACACGGACGCAGTGAAAATACAGTCGAACCTCGTTATAACGAAACGGTTTACAACCAAATAATGGAATGACGATTCCCCTTGCAAGCTCGGCCAACACGGGCTATAACGAAGCTATGGCTATAATAAAGTAATCGCCGAGCTCCTTCAACTTCGTTATAACGAGGTTCAGCTGTATATCGAAATGTATAGTTGACTTCGAGTCTTGTGACGTCACTTCCATCCGGCCAATGAACGAATTTTATGACTGACATCACATTTTCCCCCCATGGGGCTCCTAATGATATCCATTAAAAAAATGGAGGGGACACTTAATCTCTGTCTTAAGGGTATGACGTGACAGCATAGTGGGTTGATTTCCATATATGCAAATTGTCATTCTCTGCTTAACATACATAGGTCCCTGGGAGTCCTCATACCCCTCATGGCGCCGAATGTCGTGGACGGAAGCGGTCCGCAACCGTTCAACACGTGCAAAAGCTGCGCTGGCCATCTGAGCCATCTTATTACTCTGCGCGCCTACCGCGCTAACCCTTAAGGCTGGTTCCATGTAAGCGACTGAGGGGGAAAATTTCCAATTTGTTGGAACTTTGCCGCTGATCGCCGCGACGACTCCAAACAGTTTTTGTAGCGACAGCTACATTACGGTAGCATTTCGAGCCTCCAGCGTGGCGGCGCCGCCACCCTGTGGCCGCGCCGCCACGCTGTCACGTGGTTGGTCACGTGGTGTGGCTGATCACGTGGTTCGTCACGTGGTTGGTCACGTGACCAAGTTCCACTCGGCCAGCTGTAGCTATCGCGTCACTCCAGGTTTAACCAAAGCTAAACCACCGCCAATTTTTTTTTTTTGCACCGCGGTGGCAGGACTCGCTAGCGTTTTCGCTTGCGTGAGAAACAGGCATCAGACAGATAGCGAGTGGGCCTGTGAAATGACCAGGCCACATTACTGCGGTGACTGCTGCAGAAGTGCCACCCATTTGAAGTTTCGTCCCGCGCGCTTTAGTTGTTCTTTCTTTGTTAAGGTTTCTTGTTGCTGTTGTTTGTTGTCGCCCCTGTACAGTTATGTCCTATTGTATGTCTACTCTACCGGCAGCCGGGAAAATTTCCTGCCTGAAATTCCCCGTCGCTCTCGTCTGATTGGCTGTCTACGGCGTCGTGAGAATACTACTCCGATTCTCCCGAAACAGCTCTTTACGCTGGAGTGTGTGAAACAAAAATGGCAATACGCACCTATGTCTGGCTCTGCTCGCGCAACCACTGAGCAGCGGCAGGGAAGGAAGGATCTTCCCGCTCCGTCCGAGTGCGCAATACCGTGCCGACTGAATGAGTCGGCGCGACTGTGACAGCCTCCCAATCTAATATTCAGCCTCAATGAGGCCTCCTCCCCAGAACCGCGGGAAACTAGTCTGCCGCCGACAGTTCCCTTCCAGTAGCTAGGGCAGGCATGCATGGTCAGGCTTCCGGGAACCTGTTTTGCCTACCGTGCGAAAGTCACTACTGCCATAAGCGCTTCCACATATTCGTGGCGCCGCGGCGTGAAATAGGTGTACACTTTCTATCCCGGCACACTCAACTGACGCCTTCTCCGCTCCTCCGTACGAAGGATGACGCCACCTCCACGGCTCACGCTACGGCAGGCCAACATGGGTAGCATTAGCCATCGGCAACATTGAATCCGTCGCCTCCCATCCACATGCGGTCCCCCGATGACTCCTCCATGTATCTGGCACTGAACAGAAGCGTATAGTACCCTTGTATAGACGTGTGTTCGGACGTTGAGCAGCCGTGCAAAAAGCTGCGCCGATTTCGCACCTCTGCAAACTTCGCCAAAATTACAGAGGGCACCCAAAGCTACTTGCCTGTTGTTGTTTTTTTTCATTTGTTTCATGAACTTACGACCATGAACGTATGATAAACATCAAGAATTATTACTGTATCCAATCTGATCGTCAATACCTTTGTTTCGAGTGACCCGGCACTGGACAAACCGCCTCACCAAGAAGACAGCTGCAAAGCTGACATTTGCAGGATGACAGTAACGGCCTGACTAAAAGGAAACACTGTGTATGGAGAATGACCGTGCGTAGAATGACGAACTGACCGCAGGGGTAGGCTAATGGTTTGAGCATTCGCCCCGTATGCGGGAGGTGCGGGGTTCGTTACCCAGTGTCGCCGGGTACTCGTCGGTTCTTCATATCAGTGCAAGCTTTCCAACTGGCCTGGTGCGCGGCTTCCCTGGGATGAAAGGCTTGGGAAATATGTCTTTGACTCAACCTCGCGCAGACCGCACGCGTTTGCAGTAGCGCTCTTTGGCCAGGTAGCCTGGTCACTAATAGTCAAAACATCATCAGCCCTGTCTTGGCTGCGCTGTTTTTGGAATTAGCCGCAACGTTGGTGGTTCTTAGTGGACTGCGGTAACTCTTGTCCATATGAGGTCATATGGAATGGTCTAGAACTATTTGAAAACCTGCATATCATCCTACCTCTCGGACACCGACATTCAGGGCTCAGTTTTTGCTATACTCTAATTGATTGTAGGCGTGACGTCATCAGACGTATGGGATGACGTCACACCCGTATAACCTCACACGGTCTCGCTAATTACATCCAATTAATTATCCTAAACATTATCATACTTAATCATCATCATTATTTAGCGCCATTAATTAGTGGTTTGCTTGCTAATTAGGTTCATTAAATAATCCCTAATGTTATTTACCAATGACTAATGACTGACTCGATATTGTTTAATGACTGACATTATATACTTTACCGCACCACTCTTGCTTCCACGTTTTGCGGACACATTTTTCGGACACTTTTTGCGGACTCATTATGCGGACACATTATGCGGACACATTATGCGGACACTTTCTGCGGACACTTCCGGTGTCGACGTAGCCTAGTAATGCTTTCGCATAAATAAACCGAAAAATTTCTCCACTGAAACTTCGTTACTTCGAAGTTTGACTGTGCTGCGAAGCCCCCTGTACCGAGTTCTGCATGCAGTATCGCCTTCCCTTTGAGGGCTAATCCCGACCCGTACTCACAGGCGTGCCGGCGAAAGCACCGTGACAATCACCTTTTAGCGACAGACTCTCCCGGCTCGGGCGGCTCAATTCCCTTCCCTGTGCCGCCGCCACGGTAAGAAATAGGAGCGAAGCGAAGTAAACAAAGAAAAGAAAAGAACGGATTAATGTGTGACGTCGTCGGGCGTTCCGTGCCTTTGTCCCGGCGTATGTCGCCGGCGTCGCCTTTGTTTTGCTGACGAGCCGACACTCGCGTTCTCCCCTTCACGGCAAGGCATAGCGCCGTTTAATTGCGTCTCCCTATAAACGTATACTCTCGCGCGCGGATGATGATACCCCGCCCTCTCGGAGTGCAAATTAAAAGCGGGGTCAACGAACTTTTAATCTGGGATTACCTGGCAGTAGATGCGAAAAAGGAGAGTTCTTTGAGCCGCTTAAGAAAAGAAGTGTGACGGCCGTTGACTTCAAGGAGATCACGCGCACGTGTTCTCAAGGCGCGTGGTCTTACTGTGCGGCGAGAAAAAGATAAACTTCAGAAATCAAAAATAAAATTGTAGGCTATTACGTGCTAGGCCAGCACTGCCCCACAGCAGGAATGCATGTGTGCTGCGTCATGTTAAGGCGAAAGCCTAAAAGGCAGGAAGTGTCCGCCTCACCTGTCAATCAAATTACGTCATCAAAACTAAAATAAATAAATAAATAAATAAATAAATAAATAAATAAATAAATAAATAAATAAATAAATGAAAACAAGAATAAGAAAGCGAAAATAAATGAAATAAAATAAATAATAAATAAAAATAATGAAGAAAAAATAATAAACGACAAACTAAATAGAACGCGTACTGGCGTTGTGGAAAAATCCCGCGTTCTAGAAAGTTCCATGCTTTTTGTTATGAACAACGCCATCTTAGACACACACACAAAGGACGCAGAATGAGAATGGACACAGCGCTGGCTAACAAGTGAAGGATATATTACCGCGGTGTCGAGTATGAGACAACAACGAAACCAAATGCTCAGGACAAAACAATGCAATGATTATGCTTCCCCCAGAAGTGAGAGTTCCTTGTCCAGCTGTGTAATTTAAGGGGGTGACACACTCATTCCCAGCCTTCTCATCTTCCGAGCCTCAATTATTTCTCTGAAGATTTGAAGGCTGGGGAATTAGTGTGTCAGAACCCCCTGAAGTTACAGTGCTGGACAAGGAGCTGCTCACTTCTGGAGAAAGCATAATGATTGCATTGCTTTGTTTTTGTTGCTGTTTTTGTTCTTGCCATGGACGCTCAGAATCAATGTCGCATGCATCTATGTATTTATACTCGATGTCGCGTAAATAAATCCTTCAGCTGTTACCCAGAGCTAGGCTCGCTCTGTTTCATCGTCGCTGTTCACTTCATGATGCTTTGTAACCAACTGGCCCACCAAAACGTCTTAATGGTGTGTTGCCTGCGAAGCCACTTTTGCTTTGAAGGAGCTTTCGCCTGCCACTGTCCCGCCGAGAGGCCATGGTCGTGTTGGCAGCTTCCCCTAATGTCCAAGGCATTGGCTAAGCTCGTCCCCGTGGCGCGCATCGTTGCTTGAGTTCACTCGGATACTTTCTTAGAGACAGTCGGCCAGCGTCATCTTCGGAACTCAGTATTACGATAGTATTTCTTCCTTGGTACAGTGGTGCTAAGAAACTCGCATTTAGGCAACACCTACCGTAATGTTTTGTTTATGGGGGTTTAACGTCACAAAGCGACTCAGGCTATGAGGGACGCCGTAGTGAAGGGCTCCGGAATTTCGACCACCTGGGGTTCTTTAACGTGCGCCTACCGTAATGTGTTAATTGCACATAAACGCAACAACACAAAATAAAATTTCGGTTCTGAAATATACAAACTGCGATTTTTGTGTTTTCTTTGTTCCTAGTAAAGAAAACTTGCGAAGGAACTCAGATACGAGGAGTTGTTTCAAGTGAACGTTCAACCTTGGATGCCCGTATGTTGATGTCCTGACTTGAAGCTTAGCGACGACCGGTGGTCTGACCTATTGAGAGCGACTGGCGGTATATATAATCCCCTATTCGTTCCTCACATAAACTACTCCAACTCTGCATAGGGAACGACATCCCAAGCAAACACTCACAGGATAATTTTAATGCGAAAATAAGCTCCTCGTTACATTGCAAATATTCCTCACAACTCCCAAACGAGGATATCGTTTATCACCTAAGCTGCTTGCGTTTGAAAGTGCACATGAATCGAAAAGTTTATAAAAGATAAGTTTGGTTTATGCTCATTGCAAGGAATATTTGTTTCCCTGGTATGAAGGCGATAGATGCGTTTCTGTATGACACGTTCTATAACTTTAGAAAAAAAGAGCCAAAATCGAAATACGCCTATAGTTATTCAGATCATGATATGTTCCTGCCTTGTGAATGATACCACGTGGCATACCACGTGACCTACGCGGAAAAGGTTTCCGAAGCCAGCGTTCGGCTGCAGATGTGAGCAAGCGGCTTTGAAATGAGATGGAACCTTCCTCTGAAAGGTGCGCCTCTAATATCGTCATGGCCAGATAAAGTGCATCTCATCCACGGAAGTGGGCACTAGAAATACAAATTCGCCTAACGCCTGTCCAGTATCTGTTCAAGCTGCGGTCAGATAATAAAGAGGTTGGCGATTTCCCAGCGCCTCATAAGACGATCCTTTATAACGTCAGCAAAATTTTGCTCCAAATAAGCAATCCAGGCATCAATAACTCCAATGGTATGCCCGAAACTTGCGTCGCGTTCAATTATTGGAATTATTTCCATGTTTTTCTTAGGTTATCTGCGAACGTTTCAAATTTGTGTTGGTAAAATTTACATTTTGCTTTATTTAAGTCATAGCTGGGTTTATTCCTCAACCGCTTAAGTTCCATTAAGCTATAAGGGACGACGCAGTGGAGGGCTATGGATAACTTCAACCACCTGGGGTTCTTTAACGTGCACTGACTCCGCACAGTACACGGGCATCTAGCAGTTCGCCACCATCGAAAAGCCTACCGCCGCTGTCGGGATCGAACCCGCGTCTTTCGGGTCAGCAGCCGAGCACCATAACCACTGAGCCACCGCGGCGGCGTTGCTGCAAGTATACAGCATTAGTGTGCGTGTTGCACGTTCCACACTGCCAACTCAAATGAGGCAAGAAATACGCCAAGGTGCTGGTAGCAGCCCTTTTGTCCTGGCCGCAGCATTTCTATTGTTGCTGGAAAGAATTGAAAGAATGCTGAATAAAGCATGATTGGATTGAAATGCGTTGACGGGATACGCGAGAAATTTTGTTTGTCGCGAAACCCTAGTTCCTGAAAACCGTTCTTATTGTACAAATTCCAAACGGTGAGATTTCATCGAACCGACGTTTGAGGCTCCTATGATCGTTGTTTTTGTGCACCGTTCTGACTAAGCGCCTGTCCCCTAGGCATGTTTGTTTTTGTTTACCTAATGCATTCTCTTCTCCGACTGAACAAGGTCCTTTTAGCTGCTAAAGTGCGGATATCTGATAAGAACAGCTGTACGCATGACCGTCTCTACTGCAACCGGCGTCGCCGTATAGTTGTGCGTCGTGACCAAAACTCGCGCTTTCGTCCGCCGGCCAATGATGGTTGTTATCTCGGCCAACGCCTCCTTTACTGTAAGGCAAGTCACACCGCGTTTTCCCAGCACTGGCATTCCTTCATTTGCTTCTCCTCGTTTACTGGTCGCGATGTGGTGCCCATTACAGGGATCGGTGGCTTTGGACTAGCTTAGCTGCGACGACAAAGTCGTGAACACGGTGAGGTCCCTCAAAATCTTAGCGTGGGTGTGAAGGTCGACGGCTCGATACCCACGCGTCGATAGGCGAGCATGGCTCTATTTTAGTTTTACCGTCATGTCACCACCGTGTACTGTGCGATGTCAGTGCACGTTAAAGAACCCCAGGCGGTCGAAATTCCCGGAGCCCTCCACTAGCGGCGTCCCTCATAGCCTGATGTCGCTTTGCGACGTTAAACCCCCATAAACCATGGACCATCCTATCATCAGTGACGATGTTAGGATGAGATTTTGAGAGACTTACTAGATTCTGCAAAAATTGGCCGTGGTTTAGCTCTGGTTAAACCTGGAGTGACGCGATAGCTACAGCTGGCCGAGTGGAACTTGGTCACGTGACCAACCACGTGACGAACCACGTGATCAGCCACGGCGCCGCGGCGCCGGCAGCTGCTCCGCACCACGTGACCAACCACGTGACAGCGTGGCGGCGCAGCCACGCTGAAGGCTCGAAATGCGACCGTAATGTAGCTATCGCTACAAAAAATCTGGAACGCGCTGCGAGAGATATTCTCTAAATTAGAGCCTAGTTATGCAGACAGAAAAGTAAGCGCAGAGAAGATCATCAACAAGAACAGTGACAAAAAGAACGTTTAGAATCGGCGCCGCGTGGTATTTGCATCAAAGCTGGATACAGACAGAGCAAGGCGAGCCATTTTTCGAGTAACATGTGACAAAAGCCAGCAAGGTCGACACCGAAGCGTTTGCAGGGGACTCTACGGCCGTCTATACGCTGTTTGTCTGGAACATCTGTGACCTTAGCAAATGAATTCCATTTACAGCACATATAAAACGTCTCAAAAAATTTGGAGGCATGTTCATTTTCAGTCGCATGCTGTATTCCTAGAAACAAAATACTACAAGGAGCACGCAGCCACCAGTCTGACGCTCTGGATGAGGCAGGTGTTGCGTTGCGACGTACGAACTTGTCGCAATTATGCTTAGCTGGAGCTCTCGCCTTTTTCTGAAGCTAAACTTCCAACTCCATTTTAAACTTACTCTTTTGTTTCCGTATTTGTTACCATACTCAACCATATATTGGATTCGTATTACTGATTCTCCTACTGTTTCTTTTTCAGTATTCGTTACTATTTTTATTTCGTGTCATTGATAATTAAAATGTTTTAAAACCGTTAAAAATGGAGGTCACCTTTTTAGCCTTTCTACCTGCGGCCTCCTTCGGTATTTACGACCATTACATCTACGCACTTCTTATACAGAATTTAGAGACATAAAACCTTGCCAGTGTGGTTATCCTTTTTTGTTTCGATGTCTCCGGCGCTATAGTAGAACGTGATCCGAGGTACATAAAAAGGGCGGCGAGTTGAAACAGAAAGTTCGTTAATGGCCTCTCTAAACACAGGTTTTCACATTCGGAATGCAACTGTCACGTGATAACGATCATCTTGGCGGAATTTTGAGGCTCTGCCCATAGCGGGAAGCCCACAAATTCAACGAAAGGCCGCACGTGCGCGTGTCGAAAGGGGGCGCCCAAAGACCTCGTCGGTCGATGCTGGAAGCGTCGTATACAGGGTACGACGTGCATTTTACCCACGAATCGCGCTGCCTTGAGTCGCGAGAAACTGTATACACGGGAGTTTTTCGGCGTGCAACGCCATCGCAGCCGTAAATGTAGGCTTGCCGCGTAGCGAGAGAGTAAAAGAAAAAAAAGAATGAATAGACGCACTGGTGTGACGTAGGACTATGACGAAAGATCGTATTTTCCCGAACAGCTGCACAGGCGTGAGGTGAAGCTCCGCGGTGGCGGCACACAAAACTATCTATAGCAGCGAGCAGAAAATCATCGGCCGAAATACCTACAGCATAGCAGCGATCTTCCATCCAGAGAATTCTCCTTTTTAAGAGAATCTGAGGGGTAAATTTTGGCGAGAAAGAAACTTTTACGGAGTTTTAGAGAGTATTAAGAACTGAAATTCTCACTTTGTTCCAAACTGACGGAGTTTTCAAGGTGCTGCAAGAAAAAAATGGCCTAAAGTAGGAAATTTCGGGTCTAACTGAGGGAATTTTCGATCGCAGCATGGAACGTCATTGTAGTACGGTGGTCTCTTGAGCTTTCTTCGAAACATTCTTTCCTCATAGCTCTCCTTAGCAGTGTCTTAACCTACATTACCGAGTCAATTAAAACAGAAGTTGCGAACTAGTGTTTTGTCGCTACTGGCCCTGAATTGAGGGGTTAATTTAATATTAAAAGTTCAGTTCCTACGCAGATAAATATAGCAAGCCAGGATGATTTCTGAACGTATAATAACTATAAATGTGCGCGCGCATACTCACACTCCAAACAAATGGCAAAATTCTACGTAATTCCATCACCTGGCCATGTAACGCCGCGCACGTTATTCTAGGTTACTCTGTCGTGGGCGTTAGCTTTTTTCAGCCGGTTATTTTACACCGTGTTTCCTGAACCGCGGATCGCTGTCGTAAAATTTTCTTTACTTGATCAACGCTTAGTGAAGTGCGGCTTGCACAGAACTGTGAGGTTTTTTTATTTGCTATAGTCATCACCATCATCAACCTCATCGGCAACAGAAACATCCTTATTATGTCCACTGGCGGACAAGGGCTTCTCCTATTCCAGACCCAGCAACCTGTCCAATGAGACCCCCCCCCCCCCCTGTCCAATGAGATCCCCCCCCCCCCCGCCTCTTACTTAACAGCCCGACTTTAAGTCGCCTCGGGCTGCGTTTAGAATCACTTTGGCAGTACTCTCTCTCTCTCTGAAACAAGAGCTATCGGTTATTTGTAATGCACATTAGATGACCTTCTAAACTCATTTTGTTTTCCGTGGGATGCATATTGACAGAAAAGTTATAAAACTTAAAAAAAACTTCATTAACTTTAAATGCGTAAGATTGATGTTAGCCCTACACAAAAAATAGGGGCGCTAGTCGAACTACTAGCGCGCATCACAGGCTGTGCCATAGGTCGGAGCGGAGAGCATCCGCAGTAACAAATACACAAAGCAGCACTAGTGCTCTGTAAGTGGGTAAAATTTCTCCCTCCTCTGCTGTCACCTCCTGTTCGCCCATTCAGTTTGTCGCCATGGAAAACATAATCGTTCAACTAAGCATCTGGTCTTGCGTGTTGTCTACCTTCCATTATTGAACTTCCGGTTATAAATCAGCGCTTTGACGAATAGTAGTAGTAGCAAGTGGTTTTTATTAAAATAATAATAAAAAGGAAGGATAAGATTTTTGCTAGCCCCGGCATCTGGCCATCGATACTGAAGCGCCTGAGCTGGGGCAGCGGAAATAAAGGATAGCAGGCAGAATGGAGAAATGAAATGAAAGAGGTGAGGGGACAGGAATCCTTACCCGCTTCGTATCTGCCACTGTTGGTGCACAGGCATCTTTCTCGCCAAGGACGACACACGTGGCAGAAACATAAATGTTCGCATCCTTGTCATTTTTGAGACCATCTCGCATTCAATAAAATTTTTAAGTTAGTATCGCCGTGCAGGCAGTTCGCAGAGGCATATATCATTCGAATCAGAGTCGCGTGTGAATCGCGACAGGCTCCTTTGTTGCATGATGGTTTTCAGAGCATCACTTTATTACCGACGCTGCTCAGACATGCGGAAGCATGGCCCCGGCGTGCTTGGGCGTGATCTAGGGCGGCATTTATCTCCCGTGTCTTGTGTTGGGGTCTTCCTCCTCTAAGAATCGTGAACCAGTTGGCGCATAATTTACGGCTTGCTGGTAATTTGAACTGTCAGCTAGCTAGGCAGCCTCCGACTTCGCATTTGCTTCGGGCGTAGCGAAGGGAAAATAAACGAAACTGAGCGCGCTCGTCTTCTCCTACGAACTACACTACTCATTTGTTATCGGCATGGCTGATAACGCTGCATGTGATATCTTCAGATACGACGAGACCGTAGAACACATTCTTAGTGCATGTCTCGCATACAGTGCCGAAAGACAGTCTCTACGCAATCCGCTGGAGCGTCTTGATCCGCGCCCGCTGACGGAGATGAACATTCTCTTCATCTCCGTCACATAATCGAGAAGAAGATTCTCGGCGGTGAAGGCCTACCAGGCACTGCACCGCTTCTTGAGAACGTCGGGCCTACACAGTAGGCTGTGCACTTTACCGCATGCTTTTCGCGCGCTGACTTCATTTTCCTCTCCGTTTTCTCCTTCGCATTCATATCCCCCCATCCGTTTCGCCCAGTGCCGGGTATCAAACTGGTTTCTTCTGCCGGTGATGATGATGATGTCCTCAGGCTACCGGTTAACCCCCTGCCTGTCCTCTTCTTCCTTCCTCGACGACAGAAGAGCATATTTGTTGCGATAAACTATCACCATTAGCGATCACACTGTCTTTCGAAGACTTGTGCCCTCTAGGCACTCCGTTTAGTAACTATACTGTAGACGCGAGGTTGAGAGCAAATCACCTGTAATTGTATTGTTGTGGTTCACTTTCTTGTTCTTGCATTACAAAGAATACGCAGGAAATAAGGCACCCCACCCCCTCGAATGTACCTGAGTACGGGGACAAGTGGTGTTGCTTCATCTGGCCGTAGCTGGAAGTACTCAGACCGTGTTCAAATGGCAGATTGATAACAGCCGTCAATCGCAGATCGCTTCGGGAATATATGCATTTGTTCTTAATAGCCATGGCAATAATGGCTTATGAGGAAAGGAAAGGAGCAGTGACTGATTGGTTATCAGGAACTGAAAGGCGCAGTAACTGTCTCACATCTCGGTGGACACCTCAACCGCACCTTGAAGGAATGGAAGAAGGTGGGAGTGAAAGAGGAAAGAAGAAATAGGTGCCGTAGTGGAGGTCTCCGGTATAATTTCGACCACCTGGAATCATTAACGTGCACTGACATCGCACAGCACACGGGCGCCTTTTTGCGTTTCACTTCCAAAGTGTTCGTTGAAATGGCCAGGTTTTATCGGAACCCCACGATGGCGTATTACCGATTACTTCGTCTTGATTTACACCAGGATGTCGTTAACCCGCGTTTGTTCCCCGATCCACTCTGCCCTCTTCCTGTCTCTTAACGTTACACCTATCATTTTTCTTTGTTATTAGCTTAATTAAGTTGAACCCTTTTCGTTAGCCTCCACAGTGGCAGGGATAGACTCCAGAGGGCGCTTGTGTGCGTGGTGACCGACGTGCGCTACGTCACAGAACTGTAACACAAGCTCTCAGCTTTTATTATGCGCTAGCATAAGAGCCCCATGTCCCCGCCTCCATCGCCGATGTCACAGTTTGCCACCTGCAAGGTGGCAAGAGTAACCTTCCAAGGTTGGTACACAGAACGGCCAGCTGCGACCTACCCTCTGCCATGGCTGGCAGGTGGCAATTGCCGGTAAAATAACCTGCAGGTAAAATAGCCTCGACTTCTCCTGCACTCCTCTCAGTCTCTACCCGCTGGGTGGTTCGCGGCGGAACGACCGCTGCGGTTTTTGAGGCTTCAGCCGCTGTCAGCGAATAGGAGACCTGCAATAAAAGGTAGTCCTTGAATCCATTCTGCGGCAAACGAAATTGGAACTGAACCTCCCCACGGGTGACAGTTCGATCCAGTGAAAAGTCACACAAGCAAAATCCTTCAATATCTTTTACTGCTCATGAAGCTTCTGTGTAACACAACAGGGGAGCTTTTTACGCGGCCAGGGGTGACCGCACCGCTTCGCTTACTGTCGCGGAGGGGCCGTTGGTTTAGCGTTGAAGGCGGTCGCCAGTGATTAGTGATGCGACGCATTGATGTCGTGACGGACTGTCGCGTAACCTCGACAGTTCATACTGTGAGATAAGTGTGGAGTGCTTGACAGAGGTCTTTTTTCGGTAGGCCTTTTTCGGTCAGTGGAGAAAAAAAAATTACGGTGGTTTAGCCCTGGTTAAACCTGGAGTGACGATGATAGCTACAGCTGGCCGAGTGGAACTTGCTCAGTTGAATTGCAAAGTCAGTCTTTCGCCGGTCCGTTTCGCTGGGCGTTCCTTCTTCATCTTCGTCCCACTTGACACGGCGCATGCGCACAGCTGTGGCAGTTCGGTTGCGCCGGCGCCCGCGCCGCCGGCAGCAGGAGCTGCTCCGCACCACGTGGCTGGTCACGTGACCAACCACGTCACGTACCACGTGGCAGTGGCGGCGCCGCCACGGTGTGGCTGCGCCACCACCGTCACGTGCCGCCGCCACGCTGAAGGCTCGGAATGCTACCGTAATGTAGCTATCGCTACAAAAGCGAGGCCTTTTTCCTCGGCTGACCGAGCGTCTGCATCGACAAAGGGTATTTTGATGCATGTGATGTGATTCGCGTCATCCAAGTTGCAGCCACATTGCATCGCGAGTAGGCGAATCTCCCTGCCCCGCTTGGAACGCAGCAAGCACGACACCTGTTCCGGTTACATATTCGAAGGCCTTCAGGAGTGTTTGTCGAAGTCGAAACTGACACCCAGGTCTTTTATGCAGCAGGAATTCGAAAAACCCCGTCGAGAGCCGTCACCTGATCACGACGCAGGCGGAAAATTGTGCTGATCCCGGGCTCGAACCTACCCAACACGGGTGATCTAAATTGAGGCAAGTAGCACGACAGCAGCATGCAGATGCTCGCTTCGTTAAACGTTCGTTCGCTCATTCTTTTATTAGGATTAAGCCCTTGACACGCAAGCTGTATTTGTTTAGGATTTGTTTTTATTCTGCTCCGAAGGCGCACAGGAGAGCACAAACATGGATATTAGCGCGGTGTGCCAAACGGGGAGGCTATATGTTATGCTTCGGCACCGCAGAAAGTGAAAATACAACTCTGCTCGTGTAAATTAATAGCGACTTCACTACTGCCAAAGGAAGCTCTCCCGAAAAACAGTGCAGGAAAGCAAAGTGGAGAAAACAGCTGTCCTACCACCGTCTGTTCCACGCCCTGCAGAAGTGACAAGCTCTATTAATTGCCTGTAATTGAGTAGAACATGTGGGGGGGGGGGGGGGGGTCTTGCTGCACATCAACAGAAACAACTGACGCCAAATCGGACAACACTCAGCAAGAAAGACTGGATAGGCGCCTGGCCAGTCTTTCTTGCTGTGTGTTGTCCGGTTTGGCGCCAGTTTTTTCTGTTAATTGTCTGTAACCCTTTTAGCCTTCATACATGGGAAAAGTTGCACGAAAATCACTCACACAGGACACCAAACGAGCGCAGCTGACCGTGTCTGAAGAACTGCACCAACCAACCTGACAACATGTTCTGCGTTCAGCCTGCTCGTCCTATGTTTATAACTCAAAATAAAATAAACAAGTGTATATTAAAAACTCGGCAGCATCAAATTAGCTGCCAGAATTCCCCGTGCAGTGCTGCGGGCGCTTTGCTCCCTAGATAAACAAGGCTTCGAAGCTAGGTGGCAAATATCAACGTCCCTACGTTCCCCGAGGCGACTGAGCCAGATTTTGCCAAACTTATTCCCTCCAACGAACAATTTTTATAGGCAAGATAAAGTAGTGACTGCTGTGCTTCCCAGCCGCATCGAGTTATGCCAGATGGTCATACGCCGGTTGCGTACAGAGTCGATCACACTTGTCTAGAGCGCTCGGGCGGTGTGCTGCGGAGGGAATGAAGTGAAATCTTTTCGCAGCTGCTTTGCTAGCGGTAAGGCGCTGCTGCCTGTGCGGTGCACACGTCTATTCTGCTGCTCTGCAGCGCAGCCAATATCAATGAAAGTCAATACCTGCTTTAGAATTCCATATTATTTTCCCCGGATGGCACCTCTCGAGCACTCTAGGCAAGTGTGACCGACTCTGTACGTAGGGGTTGCCCTGTATGTCATGACACACCTTTCCAGCCGCACCTTTCTGAAAGCAACGTATAACTCTGCAGCCCTTTTACAGCGATAGCTGTTAGGCGCCCGTCCCTGGCTTTCACGTCGTGCCGCCGTCGCCGTAAGCGGTGGGTGCGTTAATGTCACAGTCACGTGACATTATGTCTCGTAACCTTATGTCACGGTCATCCTGGGTCGCATAAGCCTACGGGTGGCTCTGTTTGAAAGAGCCGCCTGCCAGTGCAGGGGTGCATCCCTTGACCACTACACCAGTGCGCCAGGAATATATCCCCAAAACTAAACGCCTAAAAAGCTATCGCTGAACATCGCGTTACGCAGTCGCAACCGTCCTGTGAGTTTGTTTTTTTTATCCTATTTCTTCGCTTTCAAATGGTGCTTCAAAAGGCGCAGTGGCAGAACGGTCGTTGTACAGGTTTCCATTGCCGTCTTTAGCATGGACGCTGCAGCGTTAAACATAATGTGGGGTTTCGTGCTGTATACTAGCATACTCATACCACTCATGTGAATCTTCACTCTCATACTGACACAATCAAGCAGTAAGAAATCGCTTCAGAGGCCTCTACATAGCGGCATCGACAGATCAGATCACATATCATTAATAAATACTCTCATTGTCACTCCAAGTATCTCTCAAAGCCATATCTACCGCAAGAAGTCACAATGAAATATTGGCCGTGCCTAGGCGGCTTGCCTGCAATCACACGACAAAAGCCCCAGAAACATTCACCAATGCCTAAGAACGTGTCTTAGGGCAGCAGCGTATGGCCATAACCCTTCAGTGCTGGCGCCGCTTCGTTGCCTCTGACCAACGGCACCCAGGCTCACAGCTGCGCCATAGTGCCAGCATTTGTCATTATATCAAACTTCCTTGCAAGCTTCATAAATATTATAAAAGTATTGAAAAAATCCAATGCCGCACTGCTTGATGCCGATATAAAAGTTCTTCAGTTCCTTTCCGGCACCTGGCCGTAGCAGGTCTTTCGCCGGACTGTTCAGCATCCTATGATGCTTGGAGACAAGGACCGCACCATCGGTTTCTCCTGGACTTCATTCGACCAGCCAAACTCTCTTCATTTATACAGCCACCCTCCTGTTTCCTTCACATAATCATTTTCTTTTTAGGCCCTGAAGCAATAACCGCAGCTAAAAAAGCTTCCATTCCTGAGACGTTTAACGAGTGCTCGTCACGATTATCCTAGCCTTGTTTACATGAACCCGACAGCGGCGGGTCGATTCAGGGGATCGAGTTGAGCAAATTCAACCCAACTCGATGACTGTCTGTTTATATGAACTCGATACTAGCGAGTCAACTCTCGCGGCGCGCCCTGCGAGGCGCGACAGCACGAGTAGTAAACCAGCTTCCGCTTCTGTTCTCCCCTGCAGAAAATGCTTTCCACAAGCGTGATTAAGTGGAATTTGTGAAGGGGGCTGCGAGTCAGCCCACCCATTGCGGCGGAGTTGAGGGATCGAGTCGAGTCGACTCCCCGACCCGACTCGGCGGCGTTTTCATGAACCCAGTAACCGGTTTTCCACTCAACTCCTCAACTCAACCTCGTCATGTAATCGCCGCTCCTGTTTGAACGAAAGGAAGCAAAACTATTTCCTTTTTTCTCCATCTGGGTGGAGATGATATACAGTCTGATGCCATGGCTGGTGAGCCATTCATCCCGGCAGTGAGAGAGGGTGGGTGGGAGATGAAAGGAGACTGAATTGCGACGGTGTCCCAGAGTGCATGCTGGGAGGTGGTGCTGTGACGGGGAAATTTTTGGAGGGCAGGGGATAAAAGGGGTTTGCATTAGGGAGTGAGGAGGGTGTTGACCAGCTCCTGTATAACAAAGCAAGCGATGGTCTTGTTAAGGCTTTAGACGTAATGGACTGACGACGCTCGAGCGGAAAACATCATCTTCCTTTTTTTACTACAAAAGCTGTTGGTGGTACTACAAAACGATTAATCAGCTCCTTCGCCTTGACTCTGTCAGCGTCTATACATGGTGTGTCCATCGAGAACTAAGAGTGAGATAGTTGCTACCGTGTATTTCCTTTCTTGAGAACATCCTCCTACCTGGTCTGTTAACGAGGTGGTGGTGTGGTGGTGGTGGTAACGAGCATTCGTACCACCGCCGACCGAATTGCTGATTCGGCTTATCACGCGAACTCTTCACGTTATGTTCGGTCACAGGCCCACGGAAGCCGATCCATGCCCGCGGTTGATGAACATGGAAAAGAAAGACGTCTTTATCGTACCGGGGAACAAACATGGATTTGGATGGAAAAGGGTTCGCAGCCTGACAACTAACATGTCCGTTCTGCATTTGTTTTCAAAGCAGGAGCATGGTAATGGCCACAAATATTTAGACATGCAACAAGAACGATTCGCGTACTTGCCGCCAGAACAAGTCAGGCAAGCATACTACGGCTGGCAGTGGTGTTTCTTGCTGCCCTGTCACCGAAGCTCGCCTTGCCTGTCGTTAGCGGTTCGCTAAATTGCCTCGATGTCGGGTTGCTCCACTATCTTCTCCACAGTGTGAATACCCCGGCACCCGTTGCACGCACTAGACCACGCAACCGCGCAGCTGGACAGGACAGGGGGTTGCGCATCATCGCTGTCGAGCGCGCGAAGCACGGCAGGCGTCCGCCTATGTGCGCCTGCTCAAGCGCGCCGCAGCTGCGCCCTTTACGTCGTCGACGAACAAATCAATGTCCGAGGGGCGCGCTCTCGGCCGACGCATCCGGAGCGCTGCACGTCCTATTCATTGCGGGCAAGGAAGCTTGTCGTCGACTGTGGCGGAGGGGAAAGATTTTGATATTTTTAAATTTTTGTTCTCTTAGCGAATTATTGGTAAGACAGCAGCTGTACTTCGCCCCTTACTCCTGATCGGGTCCACTGCCGAGCTTCCATTGCAAAGCATCTACTGCACTGTCCACTGTATGGTGTCCATTCCAAAGTGTCCACACCAAAATACATGTACCGCGTCCATTTCAGAGCGTCTAATGCGGAGTCTACTGTAGGTAGGTAGGTGAAAACTTTATTGATGAGCCTTATGGATGAGTCACTGCCTAGGGTTGGTCTGGCTCTTGATCGCGGGTGGTGGCCAACAGTCCATGACGTGCGGTGACCTCTCCAGCCCACTCTACCAGCCGCCTTTGTGAGGCCGGTTCGGAGCTGGAGACCGCGATCTCCCAACCCTCTTTGTCCGTGAGGTTCCAGCGAGATGGTGGTTGGAATTCTCGGCAGAGATATAAAATGTGGTCAAAGTTGGCTCTCGGAGCCCCACAAAGAGAGCATTCGGGTCTGTATTGGCCTGGGTGGATAAGGGCTAACAAAGCCGGTGAAGGGAATGTGCGAGCCTGGAGCTGTCTCCAGGTAGTTTGTTGTTCTTTCGAGAGGAAGATGTGTGGTGGGGGATAGACGAGTCTTTGCTCCCTGTAATGGAGGGTTATTTCATGATAGGTGACGAGCCGGTCCCTAGCGCTACCCCGGTCTACGGTGTGCCCTGCTCGGTTGACGTACGCTCGAGCAAGAGAGTGGGCCACTTCGTTGCCGGGGTTGCCTGCGTGGGCTGGCACCCAAACAATTTGAACTGGTCGGGGTTCTGTGGAGCAAGAATTGAGAATTTTTCGGGTGGTAGAATGAATCTGTCCCGTGCAAAATTCGTGATTGCTGTTTTAGAGTCACTCAGAATGAGTGTGGCAGCGGAGGAGGAAATGGCAAACGCTATGGCTGCTTCTTCGGCTTCAAGTGAGGTTGTTGCCTTAATCGAGCACGAGGCTATGTGTTTGAGGTCATGCGATGCTACAGTGATGGCGAGTACTCTGCCGCGTCCACGTAGACCGCGTCTTTGTCGTTTGCATGAGCTTTGTGTAAAGCCTGGGCACGAGCTTCGCGTCTGGCCTGGTTGTGAACTGGGTGTACGTTTTTGGGCAGAGGGTGAACTATGAGTCTGACCCTGATGTGTGTTGGGATGGCGTGGGAGTTGTTGTGGGGTCGACCTGTTGGCTGAATCTTTAGAGAGGCGAGAAGGTGTCTACCTGTATTTGTGGAGGAGAGTCTGTCAGTCTGAGCCGTGCGATGAGCTTCAGTTAGATCTTGTAGTGTATTGTGTACTCCCTTGCGTAGGAGATGGGTGGTGGGAGCTCGTTGTGGGGGATTTAAGGCTGACCTGTATGCCTGTCTTAGTGCATCTACCTTCTCCTCTTCCGCCTTTGTGAGGTAGAGCGTCCATTCCGAAGTGTCCACATCAAAATGTCCACTGCAGGGTACACCGCAAAGCATCTACTGCGGTGTCTACTGTACAGTTTTCATTCCAAAGTGTCCACGGCAAAAAAGTCTTCTGCACAGCTTCCACTGCAAATGATCTACTGCGAAGTCCACTGTACAGTGTCCATTCCAAAGTGCCCACACTAAAATGTCCACTGCAAAGCGTCTACTGGCAACAAGGCCAGGAAGTATGGGCAAACACGAAATCTGGACAAAGCGTCAACTGCAGAGTGTCTTCAATGCGCCGGTCATCGAATCCAAAGGCCTGCGGCTTGAATGCCGGCGTGATGACATGTGCATAAATTCGACTACCAGTAGCACAATACAATGACAGCGACCACGCAACACCTGCGCATGCGTGATATTATCGGGTCCGTAACCAGATTACGAGTCATATTACATCTAGCTGCAGTATACAAACTCCGTCTCTGCTCAACATCACATTCAGGAGCGTTTTCACTTCGGTTCCGCTATTGAGATCCAATATTCACGGAAGGCTGTTGTTCGGATAACGATAATGGATTAATGGCCATATATGCGGATATGGTCAATTTCTACATTCATAGACCCTTGAGAGTCCGTCACTCATACTACTCCTGGCGCAGTGGTGCAGGGGTTAAGCGATGCCCCACTGCCCCGTGGTAGGCAGGTGCTGCCACCGGTGGGGCTCGGGTTGCTTTGGTTTGGTTGAGACCCAGGTTGCTCTTCCTGAGCAACCTCTCGCGATGAATTGAACTGCCGCCCGTCACGATGGGATAGTTTCTAGGTGTGTATATAACACACAATTCGTTGAGCACATGGCAGGTTGGCCACCACGCGGTGGGCAGATGAGCAGCCTGCCGCAAAGCAGACTTCAGACAAACAAACTGACAAATAAACACACCACTGCTGTATGCGGGGAATACCCACTGTATGTGCTGTCGCACTAAAAGGAGCAAAAAGCTCAACCGCGGGAACCTGAAGCTGCGCTCCTGCTTCGCGGTGAAACCTACTTTTTCTTCTCGTTAAAGCCTGTTTAACTCATGTTCCCTCTAAGTATGACGCATACTGTGCCTACAGATGTACAGTGAAAAGCACCACATGCGTTAGAAGTGAGGTTCAAAAAAAAAGGGAGCAAGTGTTAAGCTTATTTGCTTAGCGCGTAAATTTCCGGCGAGAACCGCTTTACTGCGCGCTGAACTGTGGTAAGTACGTACTAAAAGACAGGCTACATTTTGCAGCTTCTTTCTTTTTTTTATTACTCTTCACAGCGTACAAGTACTGCCTTGTGGTCGCTTAAGTGCGCAATAATAAGCTCCATGTCTCGTACACCGCTGTGAGTGTGTAACACTAAGTCAGTACACGTCTTTCTGCTTGTCGTTGGCTTCGCCGCGTCGGCAGCGAGCTGCAGACCGAAGTCGCGCATCTCTTCAAAGAAGCGCTCATGCGTCGCTCCTACGTCAAAGTCGCCCACCAGCATTAGCGAGTCGTTCACGTAGAGGCAGAAGAAATATGAAAGGGAACACGGGAGCACGTGGCCGCGGCACTTCGCGAAAAGCTGCCGCCGAGAGCCGGCGAGAATCGGCGGCGAAGGCGCATGCACAGTAAGCATGGCCGGCTGCTCTTTCCACGCATGCGCCCGGTGCCGTCCGTTATCGTCGGCTCTCGGAGGCAGTGCTAGCAGATAGCCCAGGATGAAGCGCACAGCCTCTTTTGCGAGGTGGGGGAAGGGGGGGGGGGGGCAGCTGGCGCTAAGGAAGCGCAAGCCACTGCTAAGCCTTCAGGCAGGCGCACGGAACACATTTCGCCAATATTTCACGGGCGGTGTTCGTGTGATGCCGATGGTCAGTTTGGACCAGGAACCGATCGGCTTGTCGCTCGGAAGCACGCACGAGAGGGTCCCCTCTGCAGCGACTACGACGACTTTCACGCTGCTGTGCCCGGTGGAGGTCGACAGCCTCTTCGTCGGCCATAGCACAAGCAGTTATACAGCTGGCGCGGGCTACCAGTCTGACTCCCACTATATGGGGGGGGGATCCGACTGTGCGGCTTGCTCATGCCCCCCATCCCCCGCCACCGAATTACTGGCCGGTGTAGTTTCGGCTACTAGGCTTTGCTCCGGTGCAACGCCAGCGGTGGGGATGGGTTGGCCGGGGCCCATCCTCCGGGGATATGCGAAATGCCATGGGAGTGGCAGCGACTCCCAGGCGACTGTGAGGGCCAGTCGCGCTCGTGTGGTCCGATGCCTGAGCGGAGGCAGGCCTGGGGCCACACCCAGGCTGGACCCACGAAATCCGGCACAGAAGGCACGCGTCAAAGTTCAAAAGATTTCCAAATACACGCTATTCGTCTCTGCACACCAGGACGGTGCGAGTCTGGCGACCGACGCGCCGGTTTCTGGCTACGGAGAGGCCAGGTCCGCGCGGGGGTTTACAGCAGCCAGGCTCCTCAGAATCGATGTTCTCGGGGAGGCAGCCTCACAGCTGACCACGGGGCCATTGGGGTCATTGCGGAACGCCGAGGTAGGGGTGCGTAGAACGACCAGTGCGAAAACCGTCGATGCTGTGCAGTATCGGCGGAGTAGGCCCGTGTCATCTCACCCTAAGCCACGTTCTATAGTTTGTGGCCCGGTCAGCCCAGCCTTGAACACTCCCTCCTCAGTAGGTGTGGAGCAAGCTAGGGGAGAAAATAAGTGCATGGTTGGTTGGTTGGAAGCACAGGTGGGTCCCTCCGGAGGTGTTAGGTCATGGTGCCGAGGGCCGGAGGGCCGATAGGCTGACGACCGAAGCGTCTACTGGCCGGATCACACCACACATACTTCCGGTGTCTGGAAAACTGCGAAAAGCACTCGACGGCACGTAGCTGGCAGGTCCGAAACAAACCCTGAAAGTCGTGGAGGGGACCGAGGTAGCTGACCCCTGGTTAGGTTTTCCTGTCTCCAGCGGTCGGAGCCCGTTCCGTTTGGTGGGTCGTCGGGCATCCCGTGAGCGGGGCCGCACCATTAGGCAATCTTGACGCCCTCCCTGTCGTGGCCAGGCAGGCCAGTATTGGAGTCGAGATATATGAAGGATCAGAGCAAAAACTCGCTGTCCCCATTCCCATCCCAATTCCCACAACCCGTTTATCCAACCCCTTCCGCTACTTCCCAGGGAAGATCAGGGGAGTCTCCCCGGGCCCGCTCCCACGGCAGTGGGTCGCTATGTAGCTTTTTACCCCCCCCCCCCCATTTTTTTCCATTATCCCTACCTACGGGTGCTAAAATTATATCATTGTCTTCGGGCCTTTTCATTTATTCTCAGATTGGATTAAGCCTGTTGTACGTCAGTGGTGCAGGCAGGGCCTTATTATTTTTCGTTCTTTTTATGTTGACCCAACCTAACAAATGTCCCACTATATGATACTTTTGAAGCGAAAGCTTCACTACGTTAGGTAAAGCAGATTTCGCCGCGCGTTACCGGTTGACCTTCAAGCGAGCCAGAGGTAAAATGTAGCTATAGACCTTACCATATATGGTCCACCATGGTGTCGCACCACTTCACCTTTGACCTTGACATTTGACGTTTCGATTCGCCGGTCGAGGGCGGTAGAATAGGCCGCGGCGTCACTTAGTGACCAACCTCTCGCGATCAACCATTAATTTAAGTGTCGCCTGCCAGGGTAGCACGGTGGGCGCGCTGCCTATCCACTGTGCGGAACGCACTCAACGTTACAGACGCCAAGCCGCGCCTGGTTGCCCGATGCACCACAGCTTTCGCTCTCTAACCAGGTTCAGCAGTAGTTAAACCACAACTAATTTTTAGTTCTGTCTTATCTCAGCCATCTGCTCCTCCTTAGTTCGAGCCTCTCTTAGGACGTGCTATAGATTAGGCGTCGCGCCAGCTGTGTCGTCGGCTTACACTGAAGCTCGTCTCAGGGTGGGGTCCGTAAAACGGCTCTCGCCGTCAAAGCGCATTCTTGGACCAGTCGGTTAGATTGGTTGTATACATCGACTGCCAGTTAGTGTCCAAGGTGGTTCTATATGGGTTCCTGTACTGTCGATGTGGTTCTCTCACTGCCGCGTTAGTTTCCTGTGCTAAACCTCCCATGAGGGATGCCCTGGTCAGAAGTGCATGAGCTTTACTACACGAGGCGGATTTGTTTCATAATTTTCCAGCAGCGCTTCAAAGCCAAGAGAGAGAACGAGGGAGGTCACAGACACGGCGCTGAACTTACAACAGAACTTTGTTGTAAATTCAGCTGTAATTTCAGCGCCGTGTGTGCTTCCTCTGTGATTCTCTGTCCTGGTTCTGAAACGCTGTTGGAAAATTATGGAGGAATACCACGTCGCCCAATCTGTCGTTCTTCTAAGTTGTTTGAGGGCGGAACGAATCACTGTCCTGTCAACGCAACCTTTTGGTCCAAGACCCTTTTCCCAAGCGTTTCATCCCAGAGAAGCATAGCGCCAGGCCGAGGGAAATGTTGCACGCATTAGTAAACCTGCGGGTAGCCTACGGCACTGGGGATCGAACCCAGCGCCCCCTGAATTCGAGGCGCATGCTCTACCACAAGGCCATCGCTTCGGTTGCTAGCCGTATAGTGCTAGCATTTCAAATACATCAATCGTTTTCATAAATGTCTTTCCTTAGCGCTGCGTTTTTCTCCTTGTCACTTCCGTGTCTTCAGCGGCGGTCCGATCAAGCTTTCGGGTCGTCCATTTCAACTGTCGTAACGGGAACTGGACATACAATGCTGTGATGTTTCGGAAGATTGGTTTTTATGGAAAGGAAATGGCGCAGTATCTGTCTCACATATCGGCGGACACCTCAACCGCGCCGTAAGTGAAGGGATAAAGGAGGAGGTTTTGGAATGCTCCTATAAAGATCATACAAGTCACTAAACTACGCGGACGCAGCATCAGTGTTCGCTCTCGCCCGTGCTTCCTTGATGCTCCTATATGGGCCATACCACTCACTAGACAACGCAGCCGAAGCATCAGTGTTTTTTCTCGTCCGTCCTTCCGTGGAACATCGTCTATTCTCACCTCAGACGAAGACATACGAGCACGTTCCAGTAATCGCATGGAGCGACCGCCTTTGCTGCTTCTTTTCGAACACTAGTCCATCACCTTCCGAGCCGAGTCCCCGAAGCCACGCAGTGATCTTTCTTCTTCCCTCCCAGTCGACCTCCTCGGCTCCCGCTTCTATTTTATTTTTTTCCTTCCACCGCCCACTAATTATGATCCGGCCCTTGTAGCGAAACAGACACGCCGAGCTGTTTTGCGAGCGCCCGGCTCCAGGAACACTTCAATAAAACTTGCTCATCGCGGCGGTGGCGAACCAGAGCTTGCGCACGCACGCAGCACCTATGCTGGTCGTCTCGTGAAAAACGGTGCAGCACTGGGGAAGCTATACGAAGCTGGCTTCGGCCGGTCAGGTGGCCAGTTCACGGACATCTGCGCGCGCGCGATAGAACGCTTTTCGTGACTTGCCGCGGTGGCTTCGTGTCATTAGAGAGCTTTAGCATAGCGTTATTGCGCATACCGTGTATCGCTACCGCCAGACGGAAACAGCGCATGTGCTGTGGTGACTGGCCGTAGCAGTATACGATACCGCTACTCTAGAACTCTCTATTGGCTAATCGTGATCGACCAGCACACGGACGCCGCGGCTGAACATGAACTGAGCACCGGCCGATCACGAGCCACGTGAAGAAGAGTTTCGCATGCGCATGCGCTCTGGTGACTGGCCGTGGCGGTATACGATACCGCTACGCTAAAGCTCTCTATTGGCTAATCGTGATCGACCAGCACACGGACGCCGCGGCTGAACTTGAATTGAGCACCGGCCAATCACGTGAAGAAGAGCTTCGCGTGTGTGCGTGTGTGCAATTTCCTGGCCCGTTACCACTGAACTTATCAACGGAAATAAACGACCGAAAATTAATGAAAGCACAGGTTCTCTAATTGTAGTCTTTTTCCATCTTTCTAAGCACTGCAAGTACAGCTTCGCCAAAAGACCCACTCCATTTGGTTTGTTTCTGAGCTGAGTTGTTGGGCAGCCCCGAGGTTCCAACTCTCCAGTGTTGGAAAGTGTACTATTGCCCTCAACCCTCCTGACTTTCCGATTTTCAGGGGTACCGTGGGCGCTCGAACTACACCGCTCAAATGATAATCCTTTGCCCCGAAGACTTCTGACCGAGGGTGTACGTTTACGCTCAATGTTGCTGGGTTTGGCTGCTTCTGTGCTATCACCGGAAAGCAGTGCGTAGGAAGGGGTTCGGGTGGTTGGGCAGAGAGGCAGAGGGGGACATGTTGTGTGTGTAGAAGGAAAGAGAGGGAGCGGTGGCGTCATAATGAAGAGGTTCGAGAATCCGGTCTTTGGACGGCTGATGCCGGCTCCATGTTGTTGGCACACTACTGCACGCTTTTGGTGAGCCTTCTCATTTTCTTATTTCCTGCTCGAGGCGTGCTGCGTCAAAAGTAACAATGAATACTTTTCGTTTAGCGGCGGGACCAGGTGTCCGGAACCAGAGAGGAAAAATAAACATTCCAGCTGGTGCCCCACCGGAAAACGCAACAGAAAATTTGTCTTCTCGCAACAGATTTGTAGTATTTTGGGAGACAAACTTGTAGTAACAACAAACATTTTTGTAGTAACAACAAAACTCTGTTGTCACTACAAAAATTCCTGTAGTATTGCGCTGTCGTCTGTCATAGCGAGAGAAGTAGAGAAAAATACAGCTGAGAAATACTACAATAAAACAGAAAAAATTACAGTCATATCGAAATATCTGTAGCTACAACAGTACGGGAAATCACTCTGTTCCATTTTGGGCGTGATTTTGACATATTTTCCGAATTAGTAAGAGTGACAAGCGAAATGCTAACAGAATGAAGACGCAGCTAGCATAGGCACAAAGGGTTACTTAGAGTCAAGGAAGAGGCCAGTGCCTTGTGACTGACTGCAGGCATGTGATGCATTGAGAGAAGAGCATCCGAGATGCGTCACGGCTCGTCTTCTGCATTTAAATGCTTCTCTGGTTAGCCGTTCATGTTAAGTAAGTCTACACAAATCGATGCTTACGTCATGAAGCTACTGCACCCAGTCCTAAAGCAATGCCGTCAGAATCAGTTCTTGAATCATGCGAGTTACGAGAAATACAGAGAGAAAATTTGTTCGGAAATTTTGGCCGCGGGTGGGTGCAGGCCTTAGTTCAGGGCCTCTGCGGCTGCTGCGGTGAACTTGGCAAGGTCAGTCAGCTTTACAAAACTCGAAGCAAAATGCAGGTGTTTGTAGCGGCCAGTTTCTGGTGGTGACACCTGAGAGCTGGGCAGCCAGCTATTGGCGGCACTGTTCAACTGATATTTATTCGCGATTTTTATATTTTATGCAGCCTTTAGAATTTTACCTGGGTGCTTACAAGCGCCGTGAGAGTCCATTGACATCCAACTTCTGGACCAAAATCAGAGCCGCATTTTGATACAGGACCCAAATAAAGATCACTGATTAAAATGCAGCGGTTTGGAATTTTGGTTATTATGCGAAACTACCCGCGTCATAACGTTACGATCCGTTTAAATTGGCGTATTAGATATCCTTCTACGTTGCGCCGCAGTTTCGTAAATTTTTTTTAAAGACAATCGCGTATACCGGACGTAACTATTTCACACACAGTGTAATTTCAAGTGTTAGCTTTTTCCTCTGTAACAGCGGTAGGCTACAAAATTTTGACACCCGCCTTCGGTACGGAGCGACAAGAGTTGTGACAATAAAATCTCTTTTGAACCTCAGAGGTTCACGGGGACCTGTTAGTGTGCAAGAATACGAAGGTCTTTCTAAATCCTGCTTTCATCAGCGTTTAGATTTTGGCTTTCCAAATGTATCCAATTATGGCTGTTACATGACATAAGCTGAAGGAAGCAGTTCCAAAACGGTGTAAGCAAAGGTCTAGTTTGTCTGCGCTCAGGCCTTGTTCCTGCCGTTTATGGCGCAAGCAGCAGATAATGCATAAAAATATGCTGAAGTGTCCTCGCTGCAGAAGAGCTTGTTTACGTTGGCTCAATGGGAAATTAATTCGGCTATAGCACCCAGTTGAAGCCGCTACCCTGACACAACGGTAGAAAAGAATCCTTGCAACTGTGCTTCTCTGCTAGACTACGCTGATTGAACCGGGTGTTGACCGGACGAGAGCGTTGGAGGCTACATTAGACATCTGTTTAGTCTATGCAAGCAGCGCGAATTCCTTACTGAGACCTTTTCGAAGACCGTGCTGGCAGTACTGACGGTCGACTAAGCGGTGATGTTTCTGTTCAAATCGAAGTAATCGTTTCAGAATGACGATCTTGAAAGCCTTGGAAAGCACATGAAGTATTGGTATGGGGCGGTAATTCCCTATATCGTTTTTATCGCCTTTCTTAAACAGAATAGATATTCCATTCTCCAGCGCCAGCTGCGACACCATCCCCACAAGACTTCCTAGTCGCATCTGGCCACCTGATACCCTGCATCCTCCGGCTACGCTTGCTTTCACTTGGAATCCACTCCGTTATCCTAAGTCACCATCGGTTATCCTCCATGCGGATGTGCATTTTTACTTTATTTACTTCTAGGCCAGCTCCACTCGGTAAAACGATTTAGAGACAGCCTGTCAACACCTGGTGCTTGCTGTCGTGCTGACAGTTTTCCTCTGACGTTAAGTTCACTGGGATAGCAGCCCGCGCTACAGGAGCTGAAGCAGATGCTTGGGAAGGAGGGTGTGACGCAGCGCGACAAGTTCAAGTGAAAGCTCTAGCTCCACCTGGCGAGAGAGGTAGGGAGAGAGAGAGAGAGAGATACGGAAAGATGAAAAGGAGACTTGAGACATCTTGGAAGTACGTGATGACGTGGAAACGACGAGCAGAAAAAAAGCGCGCGATTCAGCAGCGACCGCCTCAGCTGCGACAGGCACAGAGAGGAAGCATTGAAATTTGCGCGCGAACACGGGGCGTTTCTCGCGGCGCCGTCGAAAAGCGCGCGAAACGCGATTATACACGCGGCCAGCTGTAAAAGAAGGCCGAGAGCGAGGGTGTGTACTTTGGCCCGCAGCAGGAATGAAATGCTTGGAAACGGAACGAAAAGTTGAGGGCAACTGGAGCGGAGAAATCTCCGGGGACAGCCGCTGCCGACACACCTGGTGAAGACGGGCCCACGGCGCTTGCGGCTCACGCGGCAGCGCGGGCCATTCACGGACGCACGCATTCAAACCGAAGGGGTGGGTGGGCAACAGTTCGCTGAGGAGCGCGTGACCCCTGAGGACCATGCAGTCCGCTGAACTTTCCCACAGCGACAGCGTCGCGCAGTTTTTCTGAAGCGGCAGCCGAGCTCTTTCATGGACGACTCTAACGACATCGCAGCCAAGAGGTGCCTCGCTTTTCTAAAGGTGCAAGCATCCCTTGCCGCTTCTAAACGTAATCCAGCGATCATCACGGAAGAACTGAATTGACAGAAGTCGCGCTAATTGACCTCATTAGGAGTGGAGTACAGAAGGCGTGGGTGAAGACCGTGTGCGTGACGTTTTCTGCTATGTTTTCCCTCACAATGGTACAACAGCAAGTGCAGTGCCCATCGGATTCGCTGCGCAATCTTGACCGGTTTGGCTCCTAAAAAAAAAAAAGATGGTGGCGCTGTGCGAGGATTTTGCGAAAGACGGGACTTCGGCACGTGGGCTTCGCACGACCAGCCTTCCCGGAAATGCCCCGCATTAAGAGAAGGTAGGTTGCGCGAACGACTTGGGCACTTCGCCTGATTCTTGCGCGACACAGGAGTGAGGCCGCGGAAGCATGGTATATAACCAGCGAGGGAAATGTTCCTGTGAGCCAGCGAGGAAAATATGTTGAGAAGAATTGCTCGTCGAAGCACGGCTGCATGCACTGAGAGATCTGACTGAGATGTATTAATTACCAGGCAATGAAATTGACCGATTAACTACGAGTGTGCGATGAGGGCAAGGCTGTGCATGAAATGATGATCATGATGATGATGTCCTCAGGCTTAATGGCACGTACCCACGGCAGTGGATTGGCCAGGAGATGTTCTCTCTGCATCCGCGTCTTCTTCCCCATTGTCATCAAAGGAGAGATTTAGCATGGTGGATACGCATACCACTGCGCGTGCTCAGGGGGCGTGTAATAAGTCTCCGCTATGCTAAACTTCTCTAAAAACGCCATGTAAAGCGGCGGATTGAGGGGGGGGGGATGGTAGGGGAAGAGGGAGAGGGTGGGCGACGACCGCTCTGTAGTCCCCGGCTCCAACTACACCTTCCAATGAGCTGCTCATAAATGCGCCCCTGGCGTATTTCCGGTCCCCAACAATCTTGCTGATGGTGACGAGTAGCGACGATGGCTGGTTATAATCACCCTCCCCGTGACAGTTGGCTGTTCTGTACAAAGAGTGGAAATCGGTCGTTGGTATCCACACGTTTTATGTGCAGATACATTATGCGGAAAGATCAAATAAAAACTTCTCTACTCACTATACTTCTCAAACGCATGCGATTAACTTCGGTTGAAGTAGCGCTATCGAATATGTCTTGTTTACTTCGTAAAATATGGCTACGAGAGAAGTTACTCAAAACCCATGCGGGAGGTAGCTGAAGAAGCGCAGAGATTATGAATCATTTACAATATGACGATGTTTGCTTTTAGCAAGTAACGCGAGGAATCTGTGTTTTAAAAGATCCTCCGTAACTGAAAAGAGTCATTTTGAAAGGCCCTCGGCATAGCACTATTATTTCTAAATCCAAAAACCAGAAGAAGATACTGAGAGTATTGTTGCATGCTATAATGTGATGATAATGATGGTGGATTTCTTATGGCGCAAGGGCAACTTTGGCGAAAGAGCGCCATGGCATGTGATGTTTTCATGTACACAAGATGGGGGTCAAAGGCCAATTTTCCGAACTTTTCACCGCAAAGGAGCCGCACATCAGGCCGGGGGAAAGCTTGTAACCATTGTATAACTTCTGGGTAGATATACCTGGTGAGACTACCTGGTGGCACTGGGATCGAACCCCGCACCTCCCACATACAATGTGGATGCTCAACTCACTAGTCAACCACTGTGGTCGTATACAAGTCAAGAACGAAGCGGCTTTTCCCCGTCGAAGGACCCCCTTCCAGCCAATGGCGTCGGGTGATTCTCATTAATCTACTAGCGTCACAATACACGGAGTGGCGTGACAATGGAAGGAGGGGACTGTCCCCGACCATGGAGGTAGGGGAGTATCTCCTTTCATCAGCCACTCTCTGCATTGTCACGCTAGCAGATTCATGAGAATCACCCGACGCCATTGGCTGGAAGGGGGTCCTTAGACGGGGAAAATTCGCTTCCTTCTTGAGTTGTATCCGACTACAGCACATTTTCTGATGATATTTAATACCTTCTCTTAATTATTATTTTTTCTTATTCCCTTCTCTATCGTGTCTCTCCTTTTGTTTAACGAAGCCTCCTGCCACTTTTGCGTTCAGTCTCTCGGGTGTTATAATAAACGTCATTTCGTGTTCAACACTGCCGTCTTCGCATTCGCTTCGAACAATAGAAATTGCTCCTTTTCTCCTTGATACGCGCGCTCGCATTCGAGCGCGTGACTAGTGCGATTTCTTGGGAAATACTTTTCTTAGTTTAAAATCAAATGCGTCGATTACAGCGAGACTCGGTACGAAACGTGATTTAGCGCACTCCTCTGGCAGACACACTGCGTTGTTCCTTTCAGTCGACCCTTTCGTAAAATCGCGCTGTGACGGTGTGGAAGCGGTGGGGAAATTTTGTATTTAAAATTCCTTGGCTTCTTTCAATGCGTTCATTTTTTTACTCGTGTGTTTTCTACGCACATCTTCGTTTCAAAACAAACGGCAGTTCTTTTGAAAACTTCATCGTTTTCTCTTCGCTCTTTCTGTTAGCGCGGCAAAATTCTTGAAAATGCCGGCACACTTGAGCGCCATTTTTCTACATCATTCAGGAGGCGAGCAGTTCTTGCATAACATTGATGTTGTTTCTTAATGTCATAGCTTTTCTTTCGTATATCATGCGGTCTTTGTTTTTCTGCTGTAAATACCCAGTCTGTCGTTTCGTGTTTTTTTGTTACCTCGTTCATCCAATCCCGCACCCGTCTCTCCGTGCAGCACCTCCCATCTGCTGCAGGCAAACGTCGTACCTGTTATGCAGGAGTCGCAATTTCTCCACGTTTTCAGTTCTTGGTGATATCACCTGTTGATATTTCGATATCTCGATTCTTCTATTTCTTATATATTTCAGCATATAATTTCCCCATTCCAATGCTTCTAGTTTTCTGCATTCCTATATTTCTCTGTAGCTTTTCATTTCTGCATATCTCCATCCTCTCTTCCTGTCCCCTCACCTCTTTCATTTCATTTCTCCATTCTGCCTACTATACTTTATTTCCGCTGCCCCAGCTCAGGTGCTTCAGTATCGATGGCAGATGCCGGGGCTAGCAAAAATCTTTTCCTTCCTTTTTATTATTATTTTAATAAAGCCACTTACCACATATCTCCACATATCGATTTCTCGATATCTCCATTTTATCATAACTTCATATTTCAATTTCTCTGTTTCCTTTTTTTGTGCCTCGTTGATTTGTGTGTTTATCCGAATCTCCACTGATCCGGAGTTCCCGGGTTCGAACCCGACCGCGGCGGCTGCGTTTTTATGGAGGCAAAGCGCTAAGGCGCCCGTGTGCTGTGCGATGTCAGTGCACGTTAAAGATCCCCAGGTGGTCGAAATTATGCCGGAGCCCTCCACTACGGCACCTATTCTTCCTCTTTCTTTCACTCCCTTCTCTATCCCTTCCCTTACGGCGCGGTTCAGGTGTCCAAAGTTATATGAGACAGATACTGCGCCATTTCCTTTCCCCAAAAACCAATTATTATTATTATTATTATTATTATTATTATTATTATTATTATTATTATTATTATTATTATTATTATTATTATTATTATTATTATTATTATTATTATTTCATCGTTCATTTCAGTGTCCATTTCTCCATCACCTTTTTTTTCTATATCCTGATTTATTCGTGTCGCCATTTCTCTATTGAAATCCTTAAAGGATTCAGCGTTGAGTTCAAGGATATAAACTTTCAGTGCGAGCATAGTGTACCCTCACAGTAATGGCTTGCGGACGTGTGCAAAACTGATTTCCCATTCCTCTCTCCCCTTTCAATCTCTCCCTCGTCTCCTTTCCCCCGTGTAGGGTATCAGCCTAGTTAACCTCCCTGCCTTTCCGTTTCTCTCTCTCTCTCTCTCTCTCTCTCCTATTTACTCTATTTTCTGTAGCTTCATGCCAGCACCAAGTGACCACATTCTGACTAGTTGGAATAGCGCATTGCCGCACTTCGTCTCCAAGCCAATGAGAATGGCCAATCTGCGGTCGTGTGACCGAGGAAAGAAATCTGTGGCCCTCTCGAGGGAGCGGTAAGGGTCAAGTTCAGCCATCGCTGCGACTTTATCGTCCCCAAGGAAATCACTTGGGCTGTTTCTTTTCGTGCTTACTGCGTATGCTGAATTGCAGGTGTTAAAAGAAGTACTGAGGACAAGGAGAAGTTAGCCTGCATTGATAGAGTACTGCGTCCGAAGCACAGAGACCACTCTTACCGACAACAGAGCTTTAATAAGCTAGAAAGGCAAAAAATGCAAGTGTCGCTGCCAATGGCCAATTTCGCAAGTAAAATGCCTGCGTCGACTCCAATTTTTTTCGCGGGTCCCGGAGGCTACGCTACACCGCCATTCACTTGAAAGCGGTGGCAACCCGTCCTTTTCGCTAATGACGTCGCGAGTTAGAATGGACAGGCGGGAAAATTTTTAAGCCCAATTTTTTTTGCCGATAAATGTCTTTGGCCGCATGACAAACGTCAAATTTGGTAAAAAGAGTCACAGAATCAATTTTTACTGAAGGACAACATAATATGGTGGTTGCCCTCAATGTTCCTGTAAGATGCAGAAAGAGGGAACAGTGGGTCAGGGAACAAATGCGACTTGAGGATGCAGCCTGGCTGAAATCAAGAAAGAATGAGCATATACAGTATTTGCCAAAAGTAACCAGGCTGCATGGTTTGCTGCTTCCTCATATAGTGGAGCCCCTACGGCTTTCCTAAAAACCGAAAGGTATTGGAAGGTGAGGGAAAGGGTTGGGGTTGAGGTGTTGAATGCTACAGGTGGGGTTAGCCTTGCTTTGTCTGCCGGCAATTGCTCCACCGCAGCGTCCCTTCGATATTAACAATGCCGCATCTACCCCGCTAAGCGCACAGTCTCTTATAATAGCACACATTCTCTCCCGCAGTCACCAGCTATGCACACAATCAATCCACACAGTTCACATCACAGAGGGTTCTCGTTACCTCACAGTGATTTATAGCTTGCTTGGTGCGATAACTGTTGGTGCGATAACTAAACCGGGCAGCCTGGTTACTTTTTGCAAACAGGGTAAAGGGCATGTAAAGTGGAGAACGGATGACTGGTGGTCCCTCAGTCTAACGCATTTGATTCCAAGTGGAGGCAAGCATAGCAGAAAGGGGGTGGGGGTATGTGGGTGATATGTGGTACAGGTATGTGGGTGATATGATTAGAAAAATTCTGGGGATATGATGGCCGCTGCTTGATTGGGAGGCCGGCGAGAGAGGCCTTTGTCATGCAGTGGACATAGCAGCTAGCTGGACCGATGAATACAATCACTGCACTGCACTGGGTGCACACGTGTGGTGTCGAGGCCATGCATCTACTTTTACTCCCGCATTGATAGGAGGGCGTGACCGCAGCATACGTGGCCGTAAAGCTGGCGCGCCTCGTGCTAATAATCCCCGCAGCCTTCGGGAAGCTATTTGCGGCGGGAGCGGATTTACCGCCTCACGACTGTTTCCGCGGAATCGTAAAACACCAGGTAGGGTGGTGGCTGTACACGCTCGCGAGTGTTATTTTTTTTTTTTGGTTTCTGGTGTGCTCCCTTCGCCGCGGTATGTTTCTACTCGTCTCTTCCTTCGAACTTCACTACGTAAATGTCAGTCCCATTAACATTGCCAAGTTCACCAAATGTCTGTCTTCATAATGCACAAGTTAATTACTGCAATATCACCAAGTTCATCATTTCGATTTTCGCGGTGCGCAAGTCACCGATGAGAACTCCAACAACCATATTCATCGAGTCTCGACCTGCACTGTGTCGAAGTCAGCTATGCGAATAAGTTCATCAAATATACAATATCGCTGTGAAGTGAGCCACGGTAACTCCCCATCACCACGTTCATCAAGTGTGCGAAGGTCAGCATGCAACAAATTTACATTCTTACCACCATGTTAATCAAGTGTCCAATTAAGTTGTGACATGCAACATTCCCACCACCAATTTTACCAAGTACGTAAATTCACTGTGCGGAAGTTATCCACGCTAATATCCCCACCATCAAGTTCGTCAAGTGTCCAACTTCAGTGTGGGCAAGTCAGCTATGCTAACATGCACGCCACCAAGCACATCAAGCATCCAACTTCACTGTGCGGAATTCACCCATGCTAACATTCCAACGATCAAGTTCATCTAGTATCCAACTTCACTGTGATCAAGTCAGCTATACGCCAAGTTCATCAAGTGTCCAACTGTGAGCAAGTCAGTTATGCTAACATTCACACCACCAAGCACATCAAGCACCCAACTTCACTCTGCGGAAGTCAGGCATGCTAACATTCCCGCCACCAAGTTCATCTAGTATCCAACTTCACTGTGCGGTAGCAGTCACGATAACGTCCCTACTACCAAGTTCATCAAGAATCAAACTTCAGTGTGATTACACCACATTAACATTTCCAACATCAAGTTCATCAAGTCTCGAACTACACTGTGCAGGAGCTAGCTATGCCAACACCCCCCTCATATGTTCAAGTCTCAAAATTTTACAGCGCGAAATCCACTGCGCAACACCTCCAATATCAAGTTCACAAAATGTCTAAATTCAGCGTGCGCAATAATAATAATAATAATAATAATAATAATAATAATAATAATAATAATAATAATAATAATAATAATAATAATAATAATAATAATAATAATAATAATAATAATAATAATAATAATAATTGGTTTTGGGGGAAAGGAAATGGCGCAGTATCTGTCTCGTATATCTTTGGACACCTGAACCGCGCCGTAAGGGAAGGGATAAGGGAGGGAGTGAAAGAAGAAAGGAAGAAGGAGGTGCCGTAGTGGAGGGCTCCGGAATAATTTCGACCACCTGGGGATCTTTAACGTGCACTGACATCGCACAGCACACGAGCGCCTTAGCGTTTTTCCTCCATAAAAAACGCAGCCGCCGCGGTCGGGTTCGAAACGTGCGCAAGTCAGCAATGCTAAATCCCCGACACCAAGTCTATGAAGTCTCGAACTACACTATACGCAACTCTGCTATGCTGACACCCCCGCCACCAACACATATTGTCCCGAAGTTAATTGTGCTGAAGTCAGCGACGCTGAAAACACCGCTACCAAATTCATCAAGTCTCCAACCTCACCGTGCGCGAGTCATTTACACTGCCACCACTCGTCTGTGGGCACCCACATGAATTCACGACGCAGCCAACATGAACGCAGTCAACAAAACATTAAGGCTTATGTCTGTCATGAAGGCCCCTGTCATTTTCCTTTCCATATCCCGATGCGCTGTCCTCAGACTTTGAAATCTTTCTCACAGCCCTCACCGGTGAGCAAGTGGCACAATGAGTTCGCTGCTTTGCCAATGTTCACATCGTTTTACTATACTCGCTCGTTCGCCTTCTTGCGACTTCAGCGAGCTCAGTAACTTCACAGGGGGTACGAACCGACTTCCGCGGGAGGATCGCGACGTGCTCGCGACGACCGTTATACGTGCCGCAACGGCAGCGGAAGAGGCGGCGGCTGCGCGATGGCTGACAGCGATTACACGCCGGTCGGTGACGCCACGCGAGCAACAAATGGTCGTCGCGTTGTCAGCACCTGTCAACGGCGCCCGTAAGAACGAGTAAATACGAGCCACCCGCTGCTCGTATCGCTTTCTTTCACCGCGAGCTTCTTTCTCTCTCTCTTTTCCCCCTCCGCTTTAGCTGACGTTGCGAACTCGCTCAAAGGGAGTTTAAAAACCGATAACTCATCGTGAACATGAAGGAAGTGCATAAATAACCGGGGCGCGTGGAAGACATTGGATAGTGAGGGCGTGTTCGGCATCACAGGAGTGACACAGGACTCGCTGACAGGCGGCGTTGGTTGAAACGTCCGCAAATGAAGGCGCTAGAAAGACGTACGAGCCAGCACCTTTGTCCTAATTGTGCGTACTCCAGAAAAGGGAGCGCGCAGCTGGAATTTCACATCGATTTCTTTCTTCTGGGATCGGTATTGTTTCATTCTTATACCTCTCCTTTCTCTCTCTTTAATCATAGCTTCTTCCACTATGTCTTCGCTATCTTTCTTTTATTCTCTCTCCCTCTCTCACCTCTTTTTTCTTTCCCCTTCTTTCTTTCTGTCTTCCAACTTTACTGCTTTATTTCCAACTTTTGTTGCTTTTTTTTCTAACTCTGATTTTTCGACTGCTCCCTTCTTCCCAAGATTTCTTTCATTTTTCACTCGCACGTATTCGACTTCGCCGTAGTAATTAAAGCTTCGGTTATGGGTTTGCGCTGGCGTGATGGCCTCGTCATGTCCGCTGTATACGAGAGTTGGTACGACAGCTGGTGCCTGTACGCCAACAGACCTGTACGCGCCACGGTGTAGTCCCCAAACTGGTAAGCATTTTAGCTCAATCTAGCGAGCTATGCGGGCCCCATTCAACGAGAACGCTTTCTCAAACAGGCGCGCGCTGATTTTCTACTCCCGCCGCTCGTTGCGCCACCTGGCAAATCGTCTATTTTGGCTGCCAGACCCAATCGTCCAACTTTAGACATGGGAATGCGAATCATATCCACGAATATCAGACGGTGGCAATTCCGCCAACAACCGCCACCTGATGCCTTTCAGTGCCATATCCTGCGTAGTCTCCCGTGAGGTAATCGCACATTTTTTTTAAATTCGTTTTCGTTTACAATTGTCGTGCATACGTGAAAGACGTATATTGGTTCGTTTATAGAAGTACGTAGCCATACCGCAGAGTGCATTTCACCCCTACAGCAAATTTTCTTCGTCGATGTATTTCATGCTGTGCATATACCGGGTCAACCACAGAACATACAGCCGCGCTCAATGTAACCAGCAAAGCGCTGACCGTACTAAGTTGCTAGTGGTCTGGGCGTCCGCCTCGGCTGCGAGAGGTGGTTGGTTCGAAACCCACCGCCGGACACCCACCGGTAAAAATGGGTACAAACCACCCCCGGCCCAGTGCCCAGCTTCTTCAGGGGTGTGTGCTTGGAGGAGGCTCCGCAAACCCAGTTTCGAACAACTCAGCCTGCAAAGGTGGTTCGTGTTTCACTCCCAAGTGAAGAGTTCGACTCAAGGCTCGTACGCTCTAACCAGCGTCACGTTCAAACACTATGGTCCTTCGTCAGAAGCGATTCAGAGTATCACTACCGTCATGGGCTAGTCCGGCTTTTCGGCTGTCCGACTTCGTGAGAAAAAAAAAACCACTAAACTTTATACGTTTTGCGCCTTTCTAACGATGCGACAGCGCATGTGTCAAGCTCTCGCGAAAAAATGCCTAACTTCAGCTCTGCAGAGCTGGGCGCTGCTTCAGGAACCGATGTGTCACAGGTAATATTGGGGCGCAGTACATTCATCACACGGAGTGTGGATAAGGAGGCCCTATATACGCCGGGCATTTCTAGAAACTTCATCGTCGAAAAAAAAGTGGGCGAGCAATGTGGCTTTACATGAAAAATTTCTCGCTCAGGAAACCCCACTCTTTAATTAAATCTGCCCATGATTACGTATTTGTTCTGTGCCGTGAGGTGGTGTTGATATAGCAGGAACTATATGTGGTGACCGATCAGCCTACGACCGACTACAAAAATTCAGCACTGCTGCTTTTGCAGCTTCCCAGAGCTTAAAGACAGCATAACGGATCTAACCAGCTTTTATCTCGATGATGCTCTTGTTAAAGCAGTGGACATATGAAATTTTAGTTACGTGCTCTTCTTATTTAGTGATACGCAGAACATTAGAAAACATGGACAACCACGTGTATTGCGCCACCAAGCGGCAAATAATTTATTATTGAATTTGTTTCTCTAATTCAGTTTCGGTTTCAACAACCAAACGATGTCTGTGGCATAATAGACGAGTTGAAGTCACATGAGGCACACAAAAACTGCAGTATGGTCGCCACTTTCTGCGTTTTAATTCACAACAGCACTACGCAAGCCTGCCCAAGACCTGGAGTGACAAAAAGTGAACAAGCAATTATTATACCGCTGCTTTTGTATGCTTCATGTGACCTCAGCTGTTTTTTTTTTACATCACAACCACCGTTCGACTGTTAAAACAGATACCGAAACGGCATGAGAAAAACATATAATTAATACATTATTCCGCTGGCCAAGCGAATTGCCTGTCGCGTCTCATGGATACTATTGTCTTGTGCACCATTCCAAAGAAGGAATTGGTATCTGAAAATACGGTGTCTCAACGCCTTCTCCTCTTTCATGATACGAAGCAAAGAAGAGAGCGACCGGATGTGGCCCTTTATTTTCAGTCACTCAACGAATGCCATCCCAAAACAATACAGGCCACCAAGGAGGTGGTCTGGAGAATCACAGCAATACGCTGACGAGAATATTCAGCGCACGTGCGTTGTAACGAGTTTGCGATGTCTGACTCGTGCGGAAATACCGCAGAGATGGCATAGACGTTAGAGCATCTGCCTCGTAATCGACAAGTACGGGGTTCGATCCCCATTGCCGCTGGGTATCCACCAGTTTCCAATCGGTACAAGCTTTCCCCTGGTCTCGGCTTCCCTGGGGCGAATTTATCGGATAATGTGTCTTCGACCCCACCTTGTGTAGACAAGGACACCTTATGCAAAGGCGTTCTTCGGTCACAGGCGCCCTCGCGCCGTTAAAATTCGTAGTCATCACTAGTGCGGACGCTTGAACGTGTTGGTATTTCGTAGCTATGGGCTGCAGCGCTATAGTCACATCATACAGTGGTGAAAATTCTGCACACAATACATGCTCACTGGCGTCTGTTAGTTGTGTACCCTCCTTGCATGTCGATTTTGCACTACAACACGTGGTGGCAATGATTATCTAAAATTTCATTTTGGCATAGTTGACGAATATCAATACTGTTTTAGTGCAGACACAAATCACCAGAAAGAAGACATACACTAACAAGCGCTATTCTTGCGTGCGTGTGTGTGTGCGTGTGTGCGTGCGCGTGCGTGTGTGTCGTCTTTCTCGTGGCTGTGCCTATTGGTCTGTTGGCACAAAAACTTTTTTACAAAATTCTTCGGTTAAGCACCTATGGCGGCGTAGACGTACCACCCCAACCCCCTCACTTAATCCCCGCCAAAGGCACGTCGCAGTCTCGGCGGAGAGCGTTCTCGTTTCATTTCGTCGTCACCGCCGCTGTACCTCAGCCGACAGCAATCAGCGAGTCCTCTCTAATGCCCTACCTTCTGCCACCCTGGAGCGTACTTAGCGTCATTTTGCCTTATTTCGCTCTTTTATTTTTCACCGCTAACGAGCCCGTTCCCGGCACGAATCTCTTTTCTTCCCGGCGGGCCCAAAAGAGGCAGCTGTTGTGACGGGCGAACGTCAACACTTTCACGTCTTGAGCCACGAAGCGGAGAGCAGAAACTGGGATACTGCCACAAACACGGTGATATACCTACAGAATAAGCCTTTTGTGCTAGTGACGTCACCATTGAGTGTGCCTTTAGTATGACGACAAAACTAATGAGGATATAGGCAGAATTTGCAGGCACGAACATGTATGATTACTGGGCGCAATGATGCTCACTAGCATTTGCGTACACCTACATACTCTCGAAGCTCTTTACTGGTGTCTAGTCCCGGTTTGAGGTCCCAATGGCGCGAGTGACGTAGTTAGACCGGACACCGGCAAGCTGTCGCAATAAATGGGTGATCTTGAGAAGGAACTCCAGGCCATGAAAGTCCCTAACACCACAGAAGATGGAACTAGCGGAAACCTTGAAAGTTATGCAATCAGCGCGAGATAAATTAAAGGCACAAGAAAGTTTAACGTGGGGAGGCTCGAGCAAGCACTATAGCGCGGAAGAGGCCTAACAGCAGCAAAAGAGGAAATTGGGCTTGGGAAAATAGCGGATACGAAGTGAAACATACGTACGGCAATGTCATTAGATGTTTTTACCATACTGGAGACGTGGTATAGCGGAGACGTATACCGGTTTACCGAACCCCTCTCGCGCATGCGCAGAGGCATTGTTGGGGTGAGGGGGAGCCACTGCGCATGCGCAGCCGGCGTCCGGTAAACCGGTATACGTCTCCGCTATACCACGTCTCCTGTATGCTAAAAACGTCTATTAGCAATTGGGATGAGATCGTCGAAGTAGCAGAGAAATCGCTTATGGATTTATACACCAGCCAAGAGTAGCATTACTCAATAGAAAAAGGTGACGTCAAAGATTTGAAAAATTGTAGAGTCTAGACCAATTAGCTTACACAACCAGGAAACGTGTCCTTAACAGCTTTCGCTGAAATTAACCCGAAGCAGCACAGGTAATGGGCCCAATATTGGATATATATTGGCAAATGCTGGTACTACAAATAGCCAATTTGAAAGCATTCGCTTCCAATATTGGGCCAATTACCTGTGCTGCTTGGGACACTGCCTTCTCATCTCGGCTGCACATCCTCTAACAGCCCATCTAACCGTTTATAGCTGTGTCGAAATTGGGCTGGCGCAGCTGCTGCAGGTGCAGAGACAGCGGATGCCACGGGATGCCTGCCTCTACCGGCAGCGCTGCTGACGGGGCGAGCAGTGGGGGCGCTGCTGCTTGCGGCCGCCTCGTGCCAGCCCTGGTGGCGGCCGCCGCGTTACTGGGCTGCGCCCTGGGGGCGTCGGCCGCCAGCGTCACGGTCGAGGTGGCCTCGGCACCGTCATCCGAGGAAGGCCGCGGCATAATCGACACGGCGCACAACCTGCGGGTGTTCAAGCCGCGGGCCAAGCACTGCATCAAGAACGTCATCAACTACCGGGACGCGCCGCCGGACAGGAGAGGGCGCTTCCACATACTGCTCGGCCGTAAGCTGCTCCCCCTTACCCTGTCCGCAGAAGGCTAAAAGGAAGAGAAGCTGAAGGCTAAACGGAGAAAGCCAGAGCACGAGCGCTTGGCTCACGACAATATGCTTTATTCGTCGTTTTAGTGGCCACTGCTCTTCCAGTCTCGAGTCCCTTAGCTGTTTGCTTTAGCATAAACGAGTACCAACTCGCCTAGCTCTCTAATCTCTGTCTGCCTTATCGGTAAAAGATGGTCGTTTGGATTCGCCTCTGAGCTTAGATGGGTTGAGGCGCGAAATGCTTCTGCAACCTGACGTTAATGCCATTTGCAGAAGACGTAACAATGAACATGGACATCACACGGGAAGGGGCATAGCTAAAGCGAGGGAAAGTATATGGATGTTCGCGGCTGAAGCCTTTTCCCACACTTCCTACCTGCAGAAATGAGAGTGGTCCGTGTAAACCACGACTTCCCTCTCATCCAACATACTTGCATAGGGACCGAGCGCAGATGAATTGCGCGCCCTTCGCTCACCTCAGGCCACCATCAATTAAAGAAACTTTCTGGCTACGCCACTACACCACGGGACGAAGCAGTTCATAGTGTTCCAGCCGTTCCAGCGCTCTAGAATTAATTCGGATTAATTTTAGACCTCACGTATGCGCACTTCGATATTTACTTGTCACTTAGTCTTCCGTCTGGTGCTACCGCGACGTCAATGAACCTAGCTGCGTGGTCCATGCCTTAGCATTACTCCGGGAAGACAGTACCAACCGAGTATAGACATGTCCGCATTCCTTCATATTTCCCTGGATTTCGCGTCGTTGTAAACGTACCCAGCAATTGTTGATGATGATGATTTTTTACGGCGCAAGGGCATCTGTGGCCAAAGAGCGCCATGGCACAAGGTTTATCTTTTTCTAAAGGCGGGGTCAAAGGCCCATGTCCCAAGCATTTCACCCTAAAGAAGCCGAGCACCAGGCAGGGGAAAGCTTGTACCCATTGCATCACCGGTGGGTACCCGGCGGCATTGGGGATCGGACACCGCACCTCCCGCATGCGAGGCGGAGGCTCAAACGACTAGGCCACCGCTGCGGTTTATCCAGCAATTGTGGACAAAAAAGCATTTTTCAACGAGAAAGAGTTTATGAACGCATTTTTTTTTTCATATATTGCAAGATTTCGCTATAACAATAAATATATTCGCAGATATCCCTTCGGCAGGCTTGAATTTTTTTGCTATTAAGGTTTTTGCTTTCGTCAAAAACGTTCCCCATTTGTTTTCTATGGTAGTCTTAACTGCTCCATGCGAGCGATGGGAAAACTTTAAAAGAAAGATTTTGCTGCGCGTCGGAAGAATGGAACATTACCTTCAATATCTTTATACCAGTAGCTTACAACTTTAATATTCACATTTGAAAAATGCTGGACATGAGTAATGCGTACGCGGAGGGTGGTTACCGCAGAAGGAAGAGGCTGCGAGAGCATAGGAATTCGCGACCGGAGGGTGGCTGCCATAGGAGCCATCCGGATGGTTGTTACCATGGTTACCACGGAAGGAGGAGGGAAGAGAGCGGAATGGTGTAGCGCGGTACGGTACGTCTGTGGCGTCTGATGCGAAGTGCGTCGCCCGTGGGCAAACTCAGCAGTTCAGGCGCGGCGCACCTGTAACGGCGGACTGGAGAAGAGCGCCAGTCGAAGAACCAGTACATATGTGTGGAAAGCCATAGACAGTTCTCTATAAATAGAGATATGAATATCGCTCTCAAATTCTTTGCCTCAATTAATCGTGAAATGAAAACACTTCAACTGTTGATTCTGAATCTCGCGTTATAGGGTGAATAATAATAATAATAATAATAATAATAATAATAATAATAATAATAATAATAATAATAATAATAATAATAATAATAATAATAATGCTTTATTGCTATCAAAAGAGTACAGCACATAGATTCAGGCCTGCCAAAGCCATTATGCTTATAGATGCCAGCCAGGATGCTTATAGAAATATAGCGTACCGCCACCGCTACAGCGTGCCGCGCCCCGCCACTGCGTGTGCGCAAATCGCCCTCATGGCACCAGGTGGCACCACGTTCCCGACAACAGTGAAGTTACTGTAAAAGTACCTATGGACCTCCTGCATGTTTGTAAACAAACGAGGTGGCGCTGCAGTCGCTAGCGAGCTCGTGGTAGGCAAAAGGTCGGGGAGCGGCGTCGCGGATAGGTGTTGTGCGCGGGTTTTCAAGGCTTGTAGGCGCGTTTCCAGTTTCTGCGTATCACAGCAATGGTCGATGCTTCCAACTTAGTAATTTGTCGAAGTACACGAGCTCGCGTTGTCCACGTGCGGCCTATAAAGAGAAATAGTTTGCCACTGTGTATTGTATATATGGTTAGTATTAAACATGTAGAAAGCATTCCTGCCGTTTATTTATGCGCTAGGCATTGAATAAAACAAGTTTTGACACTCTGCACTAGCCGGAATGATTTTACTTCGGGACAGTAGTGAGGGGAAGTGCTGGCGTTGTTTCGCCGGAGCAGACATGCGCTCATCGTCTGCTGACATACGTACGTGTCGCGCTGAGCGAAAAGTGGGGACAGAGTCGTGTCCCCGATCTCCTGTCTCGCTTAGCACTGTTTTTAGCCGCATGACCACGCACCAGCCAGGCCGACTTGTCCTCTTGTTAAGCTGGTCGATTTGGTGAAAATTTTTGATTTCTAGAATTATTTCCTTTCCTAGCCTTGAAGTCTAGTTTCGTGACGAAAAATTATAGCAAAGTATTGAGTACAAATTTATAAATTACGCTTTTTAGAAGTGTGGTCGTCAAAAATTGTGAGGTAATTTCTTTGATTTCAGTGCCGCATTTCTTTGACCAAAGCGAAAGCGAAGATGCCATAAACGAGGGAATAAACTTTAAGGTTCGTTTTCTGACCTCTCACATTTTCTCCGACTGGATCACTCACCTTCGTAATTCGCATGAAAATCAAATGATTCCATTTGTCGCAAACTATTCCTGAGACGTTGAGGAGCGTAATATATCTCCCGATTTTTTTTTCCCTACACGTGCAGTATTGTGTTAGTTATTTTTTGTAAGAAACGTTTTCATGTAACTATGCATGCATAAGTACTGATCATATAGAAAAACAACTAATCGCGTCATCATATAGAACAGGGCTTTATGCACATGCTGACATAAAAAAAAAACTGCGCACTATCTACTCAATTATTTGAGACCTAGCTTGGGGGGACTTGACGACGGTGTTAATTATAATTACCCAGAACTGCGCCAGGTATAGCTATAAATAAAAGGAATGAGTGAAACTAGCGTAGGAATTTCATGTTTGCACCAAGTTTAGTTACATATCGCATGCATGAATAACGAAAACACTTTTCATGCCGCGTCCCCTCTCAATCTCGCCACGTGTCTGTTAGTAGCACGCCTGTGGCTGCTTCTTTCCAAACAAGCTTCGCGATCATGTATTACCTCATGAAACATGACACATGCATGATGCAATGAAAAAGCATATGGCGTTTAGCACACTTAAGGTACGCTATTCTAAGCACACCAACGCGACCGCGCAAGATTGACACAACTTGCCAGACTTCTTTCTACTCGAATGAAATAATTACGTCGTCATATCAAGAAACAGTTTCAAGTAACTATTAAATATCACAAAACGCGCCATTTAAACATGGTGTGCTATTAACAAAAAAACGCATTCCTTGGGGGCGAGTGAACCTGTCGGCGCCCCGTGCACTCCGGCTCAAGGTGATAAGTACGTGTGCAGCTACATATGTCTTTTTTTCCTTGAGCAATTATCAGCCTACTATCCTGAAGTTCAGGTGAATGAACGAGTAACTTGCATGCATTAAGTGCATTGAGTGCCAGTGCCTATCGACTCCCAGACTTCGCGCTTTACTACCGTGGCCCAATGCCTGTTAGCCAGTTTCCGAATGCGGCATTTATGCGCGAGAAACCTATTGAGGCTAATTTAATATTTTTTATGCTACTACGCGGATCCAGCAGTGACGCAGCTGGTCAATATATGCTGCTTCTGCAGTGCACAGGCTTGAAGCAGCCGCCGGTAACTGCGGCAGCTGCGGTAGGCACGGGCAAGCGGAACCTGTTTTGCCTACCATGCGAAAGTCGCTGCTAACATCAGCGCCACCGCATCTTCGTGACGTCGCGGGGTGAAGGAGGTCCATACCGTATCTATACAGGTATACTATACAGTAACTCTAGTCAACAGCAGTCAACAGCGCGCCCGGCTGCCGCGTCGGGACCAATCAGTGCGCGCGCAGTGGCGGGGCATGGTACGCGGTGGCTGTACGCGCTATGCTAAATGTATCTACAGTTAACCACCCTGTGAGTTTTTTTTTATTTCTTCTTCTTCATGGAGTAGCCAAGCGAAATCATCTTTCAGTTTACTTTCCTGCCTTTTTATGGCTCTTTGTTCTAATCTCCAGCGATATACTACAGTATCGTACTATAGCCCCTGACAACGTACACTCTGTATACGGAGATTCGCGTATACGCAATCGAACGTCTGTCTCACGGTGCCTCTCCGCCCAGGCATGGTGGAGTACGTCGACCAGATGACCGAGCAGAACTACAAAGCCAAGGTCAAGCTGCTGTCCAAGAGCGGGACCATGCTGCACGACAAGTTCAACGACGGTGAGTGTGGCTCGCGCGTCATGCATGCGTGTAGAATGCATCTCGGCTGAGCTACGTCGCTAAACTCGAATGTCACTCACTGCGTGTCGACAAGTAAGACGGAAATAGCGCATCGGAACAGAAGGAGGGAGGGAGGCGGTCGATGTTTATTCTCAACGAGTCATCGATGAAGGACGCGACGAACGCAACAAATCTATGTTTGTAAACAGCGAGTGGCTTAATTTCAACTCACCTATTTTCAGAACCCTATATAATGTTCTAAATTTATTTAACGTACTATCATGAGCAATATGAGCAGGAACACAAGAGCGCGTGGCAGATAGCCTCGAACCCTCCTTGTGGCGACGCACGGTGGCAGCTTTTCACAACATTGTGGAAAGGAAATGAAAACTAAAGTCTGACGAAAACTCGTCTGGTCGGGTAGAAGATTCATGTATGAAGAAAGTGATCAAGGCTTCCGTATGGAAGCCGAAACGTCTTCGTTTTAAACAACAACCTTTTGGTCGGCGTTCCTTTTTCTTCATACATGCATTGTGGAAAGGGTTGTGCTGCGTTGCCAGCTTCTGAAAAAAAGGAATAACGTAACCCCCTTCACACTTTGTTTCTGACAGCGGCCGCCACGTATCGCTACAGGTAGGGTTCGAGGCTATCGGATTCGAGGCTATCATGATAGTACTATCATGAGCAATATGAGCAGCAACACAGCAGCGCGTGCCTGATAGCCTCGAAGCCTGCTTGTAGCAGCAGCGTTTCTTCAAGCGAACCTTATTGTATGGTTTATCAACACTCTGATACCGATACCGATAGTGAAGGTCAAGTTGAAAACCGTTCCACCACAAAGCAGTTGTTTCAAAAGATTTCCGCCGCGTATCGAACTCGGTGACTGTTGTGCAGACACGAGACAGATCCAAACAGGGACGGCCTTGATAAACCAGAACATCGTAAAGCCCCCTGAACACAAATGCTTCATCGAAGACGGGGTTCTGCCGAGCTGCAGCGAAAGAGTCGAATCGAGGTCACCGCAGCCTCCACGAGGACTCCAGCGCAGCGCGAATCATCGCGGCGTCCGGACCCGTGTCCGTGCGTGCGCACGGGGTGCCGGAGGAAACGTGCAGCTTTCCTCTCCCTCGCGGTCTGCATGCGAAGCCGTAAATCACCCCCGTGTGCGCCCTCCATCGTTACTTCACGGAACCCGGCAGGCACGCTCTACGCCCCCGTTGGTTTCTGCTTCCCTCGTTGCTGCATTCCTTCGGTCCCGTTATCGGACTGCATGCAGCTGCCGCTATATGCACTAATGCTCTTGCGCCTGTCTGAACGGGCTTAATTCGGATTAAGGTTTTCGCAACGACAGGTGTGTGAGAGACTTTCTGCAGTGTCACCCTTATAAAAATGGTCTAAAGACAGTCTATAGACTTCTTTGACAATATTGCCTTCGTATAGACATTTCTTGTCTATTCATAGCCTATAGACTGACTATTGACAAAAGTTTACTAAATGTATACGGCCATAAATCGTTAGATTGTCTATAGACTGTCTATAGCATCTATATTGTCAATAGACTGTTCTTTGGGAATTGTCTAAGACAGCCTATAGACTTCATAGATAGACTTCATAGACAGAGGTCTATGGACAATTTATAGACTGTCTAAAAAAACTTTGTGAGGGAAGTGACGCCCGATGTCGTCGCCGTCGTGGCTGAAAACATTGCATTCGCCTGGCTAGAAATGTACTGTATTATTCATGCGGTTTCCCACCATATAACCCAAATAATCACTGACGTCCATGGGACGTCTGAAGAACATCGTTTTTTGAGTGTCCCGAATGTTTATTTGACATCTTGAATGCCGAATCACATCCATGGAAGTTCTAAGGTAGATGCTCTAAAGAAATAAAAAGCTGGAAGGAAGGTGTTCTTGGCGTGTTACGTATATATATGTCCGAAGCACATACTTTGTTCGACTGTAGAAGCTTGGTTTGGTACGTCTCTCAAGGAAATAGCACACCAGACATGGGAAAGTCAAATAATCGTCATGTTTTATCGCCGTATAGTATTTGTGTGATAGCAGTTTAGCTCAACGTACTTCGTTCGTTTAGCAAAATGAGGTAATAGATATAGAGGCATGTTTCATAACTGTTCGGGTAGAATATTGTTTACCTAACACGTGGGCAGATTATTCTCTTGCATAAGCATTCACAAACACAACACGATACTTCGTGCACGAGGGATTGATCTGGTGGCAGTTTGTGAGAGCGAAATTCCAGCCCTTCAGCACAAGTGGTTGGTCGACTGCAAGAACTTCTAGAAAAAATTTCCTCACAATTTAAAATTCGTGCGGTGCTTGCCAGTGAATATACCGCGGAGCAAAGTATTTTCTTTGAACTTTCCGCCCTTATTATATGCTGCTTTTAATTTTTTCCAGCATCCATTTTGGGTTCGTGCTGATCCATCTTTCAATTTCTCTAATGATATACGAATTTAGCCTCGTGCGAACACTTCCTAACGATTTTTCCTCCATGTCCGCGAAGAAAAAAAATTTCAAATTTCAAGGAATAAATATTCCTGACATGTAATTTTCAAAATGCAATTCACGGCAGCAAATCGATAATGTGGACCTGCAGACGTCATGTTCGGGGTATTCAAGGAGCGGACAAAATCACCAATACGAATCAAAATTTTTATTAGTGTTTTAGATTTCCTTCATTTCTAAGCTTCTCCGCAGTGCACTAGTCCTGCCTAATGGCAGAAGAGGAAGTTTTAAAAGCATGAAATATAAATGTAATTCATGCGTTTTTCGGCGTAGCAGATGCTTACGTGGTTTCACTAAGTACACCATGGGCAATTTTCAGCCACTACGTGCACACGTAGTTCACCTTTGCCTGACTTCTGGCCAATTGCGCCATTAGTCGCGCGAAGTGCACTCCGAAGAACATCAACTTGACAATTATTAAAATCTCCTGTTGCGAAAAGTAATATAGAAGAAGAGGTCCCACAGCCGATGACCTCGTGTAGAGAATAACTGTGAGAATTGAACAAGGCGTCCCACACTGACAAAAAAAGGATCAAGCGAAATAAACCACAACACAATTTAATAAGGGACCGTAACGAAAATAATATTGAGAAAACCACAGGAACAATGCAACAAGCGACGTAATGGCTTAACAATGTCTGCGCCCGCCGTTTCCAGAACAAGTGGAAACAACCATAAGCCTTCGCTTTTTCTCCTACGGCTCTGCGACTGAGGTCGTCGTCCCCGAATGTCCTCCTCGCAGACCGTAACGAGGTCGCCAGACGCTAACGGCGTCGATAAATATTCCTCCCTTATGTCCGGACGTCATGTCAACCACGAGACGACGGTATGTACAGCGACAGCAGCAACATCTTCGCCGACTCGGCAGAGGACGCTTTATCGCTGTTTGCCCTGATACAGTAGCGGAGACGTACAGTCTTTGCCAAAGGTAACCAGGCTGCATGGTTTGCTTCTCCCTCATATAGTGGAGCCTCTGCGGCTTCCCTAAAAACCAAAAGGTATTGGAAGGTGAGGAAAAGTGTTCTCCTTACCTCACAGTTATTTACAGCTTGATGGGTGCGATGAGTGTTCCGCTATACAACTGAGAAGCAAACCGGGCAGCTTGGTTACTTTTGGCAAATGGGGTATGTATTAACAGCTACCTTTCGCACGCATTGGAGGCCTACTTAATGTTGGTATCAGAGGCATAATCAGAGATCCCTTTCATTGTAGAATAGGTTCACGGGCGCATTGAAGAGAGGTAAGAGTCCTCACCTCCAAACTGGCGAGAAATTTTCTCCCGAGAAACCGCATTGGCCTCCGATCCGACCTTTTTTTTTTTTCGACAGACAAGGTTTAAGAAACGCCCTTTTCAAATAGTGATGTCCGTCAGCTTCCTATAAATGCGCCCCTGAAAAGGCTGGAGTGAGGACGACGGGTGCAATGCGTCCGAATCCTGGATACAGGGTTTGATGAGAAGAAAACTGTTTGATATCGAACAGGTCACATTTTAGACGGGGGAGGGGAAGGGGCCGGCTTCAACTTGCACAGTTTTCTTTTTACAGCAAGAGCTGTTAAGGTCGCAGTTTCCGGGTTACGCGTCGTTGTCGGTGGCGTCGTAGCGGGAAAGAGTGCAAGAAGGAAAAGAAAGAGTGAGAGACAAAAGGTGCGGCGCGCTACGCTGATCTGTCGTACCACCCTCGCTTATTGTTAGATAAGATGGACTCCAGCGCACCGAGTCGAGACCGTAGATGACCATGACCGCGCGCCACTCCTACCCTATGCTGCACACCCACAGCCAACGTTAATGAAACTAAACTTTCCATTAACGTTGCCCACAACCAAACAACTCATGACTGGATTTTGCACCCAACTACACTCTCAGCAAAAGGCATTCAACGGAGCTTACCTGTGGTGTCTGTGAGACGCCCAGGCATGTGTGACACGCCACATGAGAGTGTATACACGCGGCAGAAATCCCTCACAGACAAAATTTCGAGAAGAAACATTATGATTTGTTTCATGGGCCTAAGGAGATGTCTGCTAGCACGTTTCAGTTCCAGATGTTCAGTGGAACATTATAAATTTATTTTGAATAGGGTCCCAGGAGCCACTAGATATTTCCACCCACATCAAGTGACGTCAATTTGTACTTGCCCCAATTGTTGTGACGTCACAAAACCTAGTGGCTGGCGGTAGTGCTTGCCGGCGACGCCAACGTCATCAGTATTGTGGCAGTCCAGGTTGGACGGTCGATCGTGACGTCAAGATTCACTTCAGCACTGGCGCCGACCGAAGCCGAAACTGTCGGCACAAAATCGTTTGTAATTCATTATTCACGCTGCGCACTGGTGTTATGAGCTGATTTTCATAATTACTAGGCCCCGTATGCATTTCTCAAGGCAAACAAAAAAAAGACACCGAAAACTTTTGTGCCTAGGCCACTTAAGCGAAAGATTGCTTATCATTTTAAAGAAAATATTAGGGCACAGGTCAGGCTGTAAAGATTTGGGACTCTTCTCAGTATAAAAGCTCTCATCAAATGCTGGGTTGTCCTGAATTCGCTCTGTAGCGCGCTAACAACTCGACCCTTGGAATGATAGTTTATTCTCTTTTTTCGTTCATGGACCTCGAAACACAGTACGGGGTGTCATATTCTGCCACGCAGAATTGGCTGTGGCTGGCAGATGCAATCCCTGGGCGTTCTCCCTTTACGAGCCGGCTAATTGCTGCGACATCTGCAGCGATGTGGTAAAACGACGACTTTTATATTCTGGATGAGTGGCGCTAGCTATGCGTGGAGCGCGGCGTCGCTTTGCCGCTGCTCGCTGCTGCTGCGTGGGAGTTGAGATTTTAATTCCTCGTCACGTGTGAAAGCCGACACGTGTGCTGGCACTGCGAACGCTTCGCGCCGTGCATACATGCGTCTGCGCTTAAGCGTCGTCTTCGGCTCAGCAAACATGTATGTCTTAGCTTGGACATAACTGCAGCGCGAAAAAAAAACACATAGGGAACACAACACTCAAGACTAGAACGAACTAAGCCAGCCAAGTCCAAACTAAGCAACCAACTAGCCCAAAAGCTCGTTTTACTAACGCATATGTCCTCTACGGTGGGCCCTTCTTTCTGTGTTAAGTATTTCCTTCAGCAGCGTTTGTCCTTGTCGAGTGTTTTCTTCCTATGCCGTTGTTTTTTTCGCGCTGCAATTATGTCCAAGCTAAGCGACCAACTTGCCCAAAAGCCCGTTTTACCAGTCCTGTAGGCTTTGGCGGTAATTAGACCGTGCCGGTACTCACGTACTAAATATTGTTGTTATTGAGGAAATAGCGTATAGAACATTAGCTCTCCCTTTAGAGAACTCAGTGAGACTGAAGTGTGGTAGCAGGCTTAAGATGTGCGCCGAAAATATACCCCCTTTGCCGAAAGTAACCGAGAAGCAGGTTTTTGCTTATGAATCGTATAACGGAGCCTTTACGGCACCCCTAAACACCGAACGGCGTCAGAACGTTGGGGCAAGGATTCACCTTACATTACACTGATTCGGGGCTTAAGGGCTGCTGTAAGTGCTTCGCTAGGCGGCTAAGAAAGAAACCACCGTTGCCCGGTTACTTTTGGCAAAGACTGTACATGTCGTGCTGTCCTGCTGATACAGGAGGGTTTACAGGACTTCGCATTGAGCCTACTGCCTATCTTTCCTCGGTCGCAGGTCGTCACTCAACAACACGCAAAACGCACGCGCACATCGCTAGGTTCAGACTAACAATCTCCTCCACCACTAATATTCTGCAGCTCCGTATGGCGTGAAACAGTTCACTGTCACAAAAATCCGGAGATCAGGGCAGATACAGAAAGCGTTCTGTACACACGCAACGCTTCAATTACCTTTCAGCCATGAGCGCCTGGAAGCACGGAATCATACTGCAACGAGTTTTGCTTTGCTCACCTCTTCCCAGATGACTGACCAGTGCTGGCCTTGGCGACTGTGGCACAAGATCAGCTGGTGCTACAGTGCTACGTTGAAATAAAGTTTACGCACTTTATCTCAGATTAAATTATTAGAATCAGGCGTGGAGTGTAACCAACTCACTGTGCATCGAAGTGATATCACCCTTGACAGCGTAGTGCGTACCTAGAGCGGAATAATGCCCTTCAATACATTTTTTTTTTGCGTCAGGGGCATCGTGACGGCATATATAAGGTTTACACCCGTCTCTCCCCGTCGTCGCAGCGTTCACGAGGTGTGTCCAGGACCCGTGCTCGCAGCCCCCGGAGCCCGGCTGGTGCCTGCAGAACATGGTGATGTTCTACTACGACCCGGACAGGGCCTCCTGCAACGAGTTCACCTACACCGGCTGCGGGAGGAACTTCAACAACTTCCTCACCAAGCAGGAGTGCCGCAAGATCTGCGTAGAAGGCACGTGCCTCTATATATGGGTGTCTGCGCACAAGGCCGGGACCCGTTATACCTCGTCTGATCACTGAACAATGCAGATGACGTATTTCGTTACGTGGCATATGCGTCCCCTGCTTGTTTTCGCTTGCTGTCGATTCAGCGCCCAGTCTGTCTGTTGGCAACACTTACAGGTCATGAGGCCAATGTCGGCACGTGTGGCGCGACGTCTTGTGCAGTTATGTTCCGGAAAAAAAAAATGTCAAAACTGTTCATTCTCGTGGTCTCGATGGAGGCCAACTTCAATTCGTCTTCAGATCGCTTGGCGGTTCCCATTTATGTTTCGGAAAAGGATCATGCCAATGAAAGTTGCTGGGGACAAGGCTATTTTGAATTGTAGTTACAAGATACTGCGTACCTTTCATGCGCCTTATGCAATACCCAGGTACAGTTCATACATTTATGCGTGAAGAGTTAGTAGTAGTAGTGTGTTTATTAAAATAATAATAAAAAGAAGGATAAGATTTTTGCTAGCCCTGGGATCTGCCATCGATACTGAAGCACCTGAGCTGGGGCAGGGGAAATAAAGTATGGCAGGCAGAATGGAGAAATGAAATGAAAGAGGTGAGGGGACACGAAGAGAGGATGGGGGGAGAGGTAATATACACAAACTATTTACACAATAAGAAATGTGTACAGGTTGAGCGTGTGATTAGTTCATGATGCAGCAGTGAAGAGTATTCCATAACACTAAGTAGCGTGAAGAAAATATTGGGTGCACAGGATACCAGTGTGCCGGTGTTTTTTTTTTTCGCATTATACTTCACGTTTTTTCGCTTCTTTTATTATTTCCATAATTATCTGATAAAAATAAAACCGCCGCAAAGTCTAGCATCCGTTTTCTAGCGTGCAAGGCATTTTCTTTCTAAGCGTTTTCTATAGAAAGAGTGCCAGAAAAAAGGCCAGGCGTTTATCCCAGTTATTCAATTTCCGGAAAATTTTGCAATCCTGTAGCATATTTAGAAGACCGCGCAAAAGGGTACAGAAGAGAGAACGCACATTTTTGCATTCGCGCCATTTTGAAACTGTCAGGTGGAAAATAAAACTTGCCATACTATAAGCGCCACTTTGGCTCTATCTGCTGCGTCGCAGTGCGCAAATTGACGCAGAATGCGTCGTGCATAATTTAAGCTAATTAACGCTTTGCCCTCTTTTCTGCAGGCCGGACGTGATCGGGACATTCGGCACGCGGCTGGATGACTGGGAAGACCACGGCGCGCACGAACACAGCACGCAAACTGGCCCGCACGGGAACGCTTTTGCAGAAATAAACGGAAAGTCTGAGTGGTTATTGTATACTTCAGCGACGGACTTGTCGTACGGTCTGAAGACTGATTAACTGCTTACGCGACAAACCTACAAGGACGTGCAGGTGTTCGCGAAATTTATCCAGAAACAGAAACCGCGGAAGGGTTTAATTTGTTCGGAGAGTAGAAAGTTGGGCTAGTTGGTTGAAATGCATACTGAAGAAGTTGGCGCGGAACAACGAGGACAAGCGAGACAAACAAAGACGAGCGTTTGTCTCGCTTGTCCTCGTTGTTCCGCGCCAACTTCTTCAGTAATTTGTTCCTTGCCTGGAAGCAGTGCAAGCCCGCGTTCCCTACTAGGCGACTAATCCGATGTTGCCGAATAAAACACATTGAATAATACGGAAAGTTCGACAAGCTGGTGACCCGTACGTCGTCGATAAAGCCTCCATCCTTACGTTTGTGCCTGTCTGCAGATTGATGAATAAAGTGTTTTCTCTCTCTCATCTCACACGAGAAGTTGCAATATGAGGCCGGCGAACGAATTCCCTTTCTTTGCCAGTGCGTTCTGAGGGACACTGCGCCCCGGTCACGTGACAGCCAGGGCTCGACACGTGTAGCCTGAGCTCGAGTACGTCAGCAGCCACCGGCTCGCGAGGGCGACGTTTCGGCTCCGCGGATTTTTATTTATTAATACTGCAGGCCAACATACTGGCCCATGCAGGAGGGGCAATACAGTTGACAAGGTAAGGACAATGCAACAAGGGTGACAAAAAAATGCATATATAAACAGTGCATGAAAATGATGCAGCCCATAGCCACGTTACAAAAATCTAAATGCTTGCCTTAGCACAGTAATTACAACAAAAAGAATCGCACATTTGAATTTATATGTGGATAAAGACGCTGTGCCAAACAACAATCGGGCACTAAACATAACAAAATACAGGAAATTTCACATAAAAAACGAGAAAAATAGTTAAAATACTGCTTATGGTTGTGTTATTTTATGTGACAAATAGTTTTCCAACGCTTTTGTGAAGTTCCCTGATTGAAGTACATCAACAGGGAGAGAATTCCATTCGTTTATAGTACGTGGATAAAAACTATTCATGTGAGATTTTGTTTTAGCAAATAATGGCGTAAGGGAAAAGTTGTGTCTATGTCTTGTTTTTCGTGCATTAAGAGCCGTTGCATAATGAGGCATTTGAAGCCGTGATTCATGGCCGTGATTCGTCAATATCCGAGGGCCCGGACTGCTGGAGGCTGCCGGATGCACCTGAGAGCAAGTGGAGTACTGTCCGATCAAAGCCGGCAGTAAAGTCGGCAGTCGAGTCGTGGGTAGCATGCAGACGGTTGCTGTTTGTGCATGAACACGACTGGAGAAAACACTGGGTAGAGGCCGTCACCGGCAGCACGACGCTCCAGCCGGATCGGACTATAACGGCCATGGCAAACCCCGCCGCTAAGCCTATCACAGCTCCCCGTCCTATGAACTCCTTCGTTCGGACTCTCTTTGTACCACCATGGCAAAGTGCTGCCATATCAGCTTACAAATAATTCCATGTACATTTTCGGATGTTGGAGTCTGTCACGTAAGTTGTATACGGCTGGTGTTGCGTGGCGTGAATAGATGCTTCGTGTTGCTCGATGCGAGGGCTGTCACGTTCAGCCGCCGTTGCCGGTGTTATTGCAACGTTCTTTGGGCCTGCATATATCAGCGGGCACCACTCTCATTATCAGACTGACATGCACAAAGGAATGTTGTCACGGTTTTTTAAAGCGGTAGCGTTAAGCATCCCGCTCAGCGAAAAATCCACCGCCGTCGTCGTTGTCGGCGGTAGCCGCGTGAGAGCAAAAATCCCAAAAGAAATTCCCACAGGTAGTGTTGTGACGTCACCACAGCCCGCCTTCCATGGCAAACTGCGCAACGTGGCAGGTGGCTGTTTAATTAATGACCGACTGCGAGAGGTTACTCGGGAAGAGCCACCTGGGTCACTCAAGCCCCATCGGTGGCTGCATCATGCACCTGCCGGGGCAGTGGCGCATCGCTTAAGCCGCAGCACTGCTGCTCCAGGAGTGGTATGAAGGACTCCCTGCGATCTATGAACGCAAAGTATAGAGAATGACCAATTCCGCATATATGGGCACGTAGGCTGAACCTAGGCGAGAGGGAAGAAGTACTTGCGCGGGAGGGATATGAAATGTCATCGCATTGTACTCTTAGGGGTAGGCTGAGCGCAAGTTAAGCGCTATGTGATGAAAGAAAGAACAATATTCTTGGCCTGCGAAGTCATATGCAAAGAGGACGCCAGGCCACTGAAGGAACCCATTAAGGCTATAGCGTCAAGCCCTTATGGCAGTTTATCAGTATCCCTCAAGAAAAAAGCATACAACAGTTGAATCTAACTGCTGCTCACTTAAGGGGAGAAACAGGGAGGCTAACGAAAATGGTTCAGCTTAAATTAAGGACAACGCAGGAAACTATGGAAACGAAATTAATAGGTGTAACGTTAACAGACAGGAAGAGAGCAGAGTGGGTGAGGGAACAAACGCGGGTTAATGACATCTATAGTCGAAATCAAGAGGAAGAAATAGGCTTGGGCAGGGAATGTAACGCGAAGGCAAGAAACCGCTGGTCTTTAAGGGTAACGGAGTGCATTCCGAGCGAAGGCAAGCTTAGCAGGGGGCGACAGAAAGTTAGGTGGGCGGATGAGATTAAGAAGTTTGCGGGCATACGGTGGCCGCAGCTGGCAAAGGACAGGGTTGATTGGAGAGCCGTGAGAGAGGAATTTGCCTTACACTGCCCCCCCCCCCCCCTCCTCCCCCGTCCAACAACCTCCACCTTTAGCGTACTGCGGCCGCCAATGCTCCCGTGCCTCCATCTGCGCATGTACATTAGCGGTCGCGATAAGCGATCATGGTATACACTATGCTAAGGCAATTATTTACATTAGATATTTTACAGTTCCAGCCTTGTTGGTTTTCATCTATATTGTTTTAATGTTGTGATACGAAGCCCCACCACAGAGGTGCGCAAGCCTCGGCGCATCCGGCCTCGTCTGTGGGAGGGCCCGAAGTGCCACTGGCCAGAGCTCAGCGGCATAATTGGGTACAGATGTCCTCCGGCCAGGCGCTCGGCCACTTAAAGGCTATATCTGGAAAGGGGGGGGGGGGAGGTCTATGGCGCTCCCTCCCTCTTACAGGGGTTATCGGGCCCCTTTGTCCAACCACGGTTGGCCTTGTGGTTGAGCATCCGCCAAGGGCACGGGAGGAACTTGGGTGTCGTCGGGTACCTACCGGTGAAGTAGGTACGAGGCCGCTCCCGGTCCGCTGATCGGCCATCATAGGACCTCGACCCTCGGAAAGATGGCTCGACCTGGGAAATTGCCCTGTTGGTAGGGGGCGGCCATCTTTCGGACCTGAGCAAAGTGAAAGTTCGGGCTAGTTGGTTAGGCATGATTTGGAGGGGGGCTTAGCGCGGGCATGAGAAGAACACAGAAGAGCGCTAACTTGCAACTGAAAGAATCGGAAGCGAAATGACGTGCTCGGGGAATCACGCGAGAATGCCCAGCTATCCCCTCATTTGAGGAGACAGCTAGACATCAAGGTAAACTGAACTAAGATAATCTGGGGCCTCAAAAACGGTCAAAGCAGCATTGAAAAGAAAACAGGAAGCACCTCCCCCAACTTCAAACAGCAACACCAGAGAGATTACTCAGAATTTAGCAATATAGATACGTTTCGTACCAAACAACCGACGTGACGCCCCAAGGCCTTTTGAACAAAAGGTCGCCATACAGAAAAAAAAAAACTTTCAAGAAACAACCTTGAAACCATGAAAAGTCAAGACCAAGGCCATCGGACTCCCGAATGAACTAAAATTGGAAATGCTGAGAGTGTGCAGAAGAGCGAAGGCCACGTTTTACGCGATTGCGTATACAGCTCGTTCGGTTGAAAAGAAGTCGGCAGTATAGTCTGCACCGCGTGTCAGAAATAATCTGGGGCTGCGTAACAAAAAAAAATCGTACCATTGTAATTTGTAGTTATAGTGATAGATGATTCATTGGTGTGTGACAGGCGATGACGAGTTAATGAAATCATTGTAATTAATTATTACGTGGATAATTAAATAAAAAATTTGAAAAAGGGGGTTCAAAGGTGTCAAAATGCACAGAATGAAAATCCAGTGCTTGATGATGCTAAGAAAATTTACAGTGTGTAATTGATCAATTAATTAATTGATACAATTGAAAAAATAAAAAATGCGTTCAAAGGTGTCAAACTGCTCAGAATGAAAAGCCTAACCCGCTACGCTATAGCGTCATACCCTTAAGGGGTCCCTGAAAATGGTGTTTGAGGTTGTCGATAAAATGCTCGCATTGTGTAGAGTACAGGCCAACGAGCGTTCATGCCGCGTACAAGACCTCAAAAAGCGAGCCGATAATTTACAATACAATGTTTAAAACTCCCGCTTCCGCGCCTAGCGGCGACCTGCGGTTCTGGGTTTTCGCCCGAATCCGCGCTCGTTACGTCAGCAGCGGACTGCTAGCATTGGCTCACGCGCGTCGGCAACCAGCGGATGGGGTGAGTGCGAGGGGCCGGCGGAGGAGCGCCGACATTTCAGCGTGCAAAAAGTGACGAGAGAGGAAATGGCGCGAAGACGCGGAAATTGAAATGTTTGACTACAGATAAACCTGCCGCGGTGGCTCAGTGGTTAGGTGCTCGGCTACTGATCCGGAGTTCCCGGGTTCGAACCCGACCGCGGCGGCAGCGTTTCGATGGAGGCGAAACGCAAAGGCGCCCGTGTGCTGTGCGATGTCCGTGCACGTTAAAGATCCCCAGGTGGTCGAAATTATTCCGGAGCCCTCCACTACGGCACATTTCTTACTTTCTTCTTTCACTCCCTCCTTTATCCCTTCCCTTACGCTTCAGGTGTCAGCCGATATGTGAGACAGATACTGCGCCATTTCCTCTCCCCAAAAAGCAATTTTCATATACTACAGATAACTGAGCTTCCACAAAACGCATTTAAAAAATTCTTCCTGGAGGATATTTGTGAAGCGGCGTCCTTTAACATCCCAGGCACATCGCCTACTTCAAATTACGCATGATGGGCTTGATTATATCATCCCACACCACACTAAAGCTATCCTGGCAGTTGGCCTCACCAAGGAATTTGACAGAATTCGACACGATGCCATCTTATGAGAACTGCAGGCTCTGCAGGCCCTAAAACCTACACCTACGCTCGCGCCTTTCTCTCGGGCCGCACTGCCTCCCTGCACATAGATCAGATTACCACATCCCCTTATACACTCGGAGAGCTCGGAACCCCTCAAGGGGCGGTCCTTTCTCCCCTTTTCTTTAACGTTGCTCTCATCCCCCTAGCTCACGAACTGGCTGTAATCCCACACCTAAAGCATACCCTGTACGCTGACGATATTACCACATGGACCACTCATGGCTCTGACGGGGAAATTGAGGAAACTCTTCAGTTAGCAGGAAGGTGAGAGTAAAATTTAATTGGTGTACCCGCCGCTGTGGCTCATTGGTTAGGGCGCTCGGCTACTGATCCGGAGTTCCCGGGTTCGAACCCGACAGCGGCGGCAGCGTTTCGATGGAGGCGAAACGCTAAGGCGCCTGTGTGCTGTGCGATGTCAGTAAACGTTAAAGATCCCCAGGTGGTCGAAATTATTCCGGAGCCCACCACTACGGCACCTTTCTTCCTTTCTTCTTTCACTCCCCCTTTCATCCCTTCCTCTACGGCGCGGTTCAGGTGTCCGCCGATATGTGAGACAGATACTGCTCCATTTCCTTTCCCCAAAAAACAATTTTCATTTTCATTTATTGTCTTGTGTGAGCGCCTTTAATGTCGTTTAGAAGAAAGCAAGATGTTTAACAAATATAAAAATCCATACTACTGTGTGTATGTCTCAGTATGGTTATCTACGGTAACCGCTAATCGCTCGACCACAAACGTAGCCATGGAGATGCAGCTCTTCGCTTTCTACCAGGGTTAACCACAGCTAAAAGAGCAGCAATTTTTAATTCTTCCTGCAGTCGCAACAGCAGCGTGAGCATATATGTTAAAGGATATATCAATAAAGCGCCCGAGGAGAAGTCCGCCGGCGGTGTGCCCGCGTGCCTGGTAGGGCGGAATATTGAAAAACTTTTAAAAACAGTGCTCTATACAGTATACATATATGCCTGTCGCTGTCAGGTTATTTACCTCACTATACAGCTAAATGAAAATACCTCAATATTTTCAAACCGAATCTCGCATTACATACTGATAGCCAGCCTGCGAGTCTTCTTTTTTTTTTTGTCTTGAATTATGACAGGTGTTCATCTGTGGAACGTCAGCCGAGACAGCAGTGGTTAAGGTAGATTAAAAAAACTATATTAATAGAAACATCACCAGGAGTCTTGCGGAGATGGCCGAGTGCATGGTTAGAGGCACCAGCCTTGCTCCCAAGAGGCCTGGGTTCGAATTCTGTTCATTTTATCCGGCGCATTTTATTTTCGCAAGTTTCCTCGCGGTGTGGACGGACCCAAAGCCCCTCTACGACGTGTTCTTCCGACCAGCCGGCCGTTCTCTGGCTAAAATCTGCGAGCGCTTACCATTCAGACTGCACGATACAAGCCTGGCTTGCAGCTTCTGCGTCATTAATGTAGTAAACTTTATCAACGCTATTTCACACAGAGCACAACAATAGAGGGGCTTTAGACTGACCGGTCGTGGGACGGACGGACGGACAGAAATGTGCGGACAAGTTAATGATCTGGAGTACCACAGCAGAAAGCTGAACCTTGAAGTTCATGGCATCAAGGAAGAAAAAGATGAATCGCTCATGGACAAACTTCCCCGACATCGCGTCAAAATTGAAACTTGCCCCTCTAACCGAACAAACTGTCTCCGCTATTCATAGACTTCCGTCAAGGAACAACAGAGCACCAGGTATAATCATTCGTTTTAATCACAAATCAACAAAGGACAAATGGCCCAGAACCGAATGTTGCTGAAGACTGCTAAAGAATGGGCACGTGTCAATAATTTTCGCTTTGCATGACACCGAAGTGGAAAAGTGTTTGTAAGGAAAGAAGAGGGAGCTAACGCGTGTCTGATAAAGTGAATGGCCGACCTTGATAAGCTAGTTACTTAATCTCAGAAAAAGCAAAAGAAAAAAGAAGACACGTATTTCATCATGTCATCTTTATCACGTGAACCCTTTGTACTTCCTTCCGATTTGAAGAAGTATATTGGATCTGAGCTCAATGGATCCATTCGGTGCATTCATGTAAACTGTCAGTCAGCGAGAAATAAGTCGGCCGAGCTTGATGCGATGTTTATAGCAGCTTGAACCTGGAATTTCATTTTATTATGCTATCTGAGACTTGGTATGACCACAGCACTCCTCCCTGGCGACCCCCAAATTATGACTGTTTTAGTCGAATCAGAAGTGTTTCACGTGGCGGTGGTGTCAGCATGCTAGTGCGAAACAATTTCAACGTGCAATGTCTCGAGGAATTCTCATGTGTTTCCGATGATTATAAAGTGTTGTTTGTTTTGCACGCCCGTACGGTTTACTCTGTTTTTTATCGTCCACCACAAGGAAATTCAGATCGTTTTTTTCTCTTCCTACAAGGGCTTTTCGAATACATCTCTAATTTTCAGTACAACATGATACGTGGTGGTGACTTCAACATTGATTTCTGTGCTGATACTGCCGTGAGACGAATTCGAACTGCTGCTACTGTCTTATGGTTGTTTTAATGTCATAAGTGGCCCTACCAGAGTTACCTGTGACACTTCAACATGCCTTGATCTCTTCATCACGAATTCTTGCCAGGCTGACATCAGGTCTGGTGTTCTTTCATATCACATCAGCGACCACATGCCAATTTTTTTTTAGTTTAAAGCGTAAAGTAAAAAATAAAGATAAGCGCTCTCCTATATTTCATTCAATCACCAGTGAAAACCTTGACCACTTTCGGGAGGAATGCACAAATGTGACAGGAGTGCAGTTTATTCCTCTCAATGTGCGGATACCGCGTATGAACTCTTCAGTGATATTTTTACCTCATGTTATAAAAAACACTTTCCTCTGTGTTTGAGAAGGCCTAGATCTTCACGAATTCGTAAGCCATGGATTACGAATGATCTATTTTAAAAAATCAAAGAAAAAAACCAGCTTTTTAATAAGTTTATTAGGTCTAAAGATCCTGGCGATCTGCGGATATTTAGGTCCTTCCGTAACCGGCTTACCAAAGAACAACGTCAGGCGAGAGCCTCATATTTTGAAGCGAACATTCTCGTGTGCCAAAACGATAGCCTCAAATTATGGCACAAGCTAAATGATTTAATGAATCGAGGACTCGAGGGCAACACCCGAAATCCACATTGCCGTGAACGGCGTAGAGATCAGTGCTGACGCACTTCCCGGTTGTTTTAATAACCATTTCAGAACTAATGGTCGCCAAACTTCTAGTGTGAATGCATGCCGTTATATTAATGAACACTGCACAGAATCCATCTTTCTTTACCCTACAAACGAAGGTGCATTAACAATGCTTTTCAAAGAACTGAGCAACAGTACTGCCTGTGATGTCGATGACCTGCAGATCGGGCCCGTGAGGTATGTCCTTGACCTAATCTCACCTGTTCTTGTTCATGTTTACAATATTTGTCTTTCATCAGGCCAATTTCCAAAAAGAATGCAGGTGGCAAAGGTGCTAGCCCTTTTCAAAAAAAGGTGACAAAGCTCAAAGTTCTAACTATAGGCCCATCTCCATACTTCCAATTTTTTCCAAAGGACTTGAGAAGATAATTTTTTGTAGGCTATGTAGCTTTCTCGATAAGCATAAGTTAATAACCCCGCATCAACATGCCTTACGCAAAGGCATGTCGACCGAACTGGCACTCCTTAAACAGAAAGAGCTAATCCTAAATAATTTTGAGGAACGCTTATTAACCGTAGGCGCTTTTGTCGACTTGCCCAAAGCCTTCGATTCCATTAACCATAAACTTCTGCTTTGCAAATTGTCTTACTATGGCATTCGCGGCATCGCCCTCAGCTTAATTGAATCATACCTAAGTCATAGAAGGCAGTTTGTGCATGTGAATGGCATATCTTCTAACGTCCTTCCTGTTGTTGTAGGTGTCCCGCAAGGAAGCATTTTGGGTCCTCTATTGTTTAACATTTTCGTGAACTATCTCACTAACATTGATCCCAATACCAAATTCATTATGTACGCTGAAGATACCACACTTTTCTTCTCCTCCAAATCTCCAGATGACCTAACCCTACATGCTAACCACGTGCTTTCTAAGTTCTATTGAAAACGGCCTGTTAATAAACACCGTTAAATCTAAAGCCTTACTCTTTCAATTGAAAAACATGAACACTGCGTTACCTAGTGATATACTACTAAATACTTTTAAAATCGAAGTTGTACGAACGTTCAAATGTTTGGGCGTGCATTTTGATCATAATATGTCCTGGCACTCTCATATAAATTTCCTCACTGGTAAACTGTCTCAGGTGCTGGTTCTAGTCCGTTCTGTGCAGATGTCTTCCCTTTTCCACAAAACTCTTAATATATAACGCGCTTTTCCCCGGTCATCTTAATTACTGCTGTCTTGTATGGGGAACAACAACTTGCACAAATATTCAGATTGCTTGTCATCCAGAAAAAAATTTCTCCGCATCATATGCAAATAAGCCTCACGACTTTCATTATTCTCCCCTTTTCCGTGATCTTAGAACCCTGACACTTCCCGCCTTATTGAATCACCGCTTGGTTTTATCCTACCGTAAAGACACAAAGAATAGAATAGGTAATCTTTGCTCTCTCGCTAATCTCACAAAACGCGTTGCCCCCTACACTACTCGAGCTCCGGAGACTTGGTGTGTTCCTCATCCGCGAACTAATTATGGTCAGCAAATGTTAAGCTACAGGTTGCCCAAGTTACTAAATGACCTTACTCAATGTAACATCGACGTGCTGACTTGTTCTTTAAGAAACCTGTTGAAATATTTTTTTAACGCGTGACTGTTTCTGTAATAAGCTGTGTACGGCATTTTTTCATTTTTTTTTTATTTCTCTTTTACTGCTTGAATTGTATCTTTTTGAGTTTCATGTTTGCCTTCGTTTTTACTCTAGTCTACTAATAAGCCTTCTCTCCGCCCTGCTGCAGCCACTGTAACGGTACTTGGCGCCAGTCAAGCTGCCCCTGAGCAGTTTTTTCCTTTTGTATCCCCCACAACCATTGTATCTGCTTGTTTGTGGAAATAAACTCAAACTCAAGTAGAGGTGAATATGAAGCCGGTAAATGAATTCCTTCCTTAAAAACTGATTCCGATTCTGAATCCCATCGACCCCGCTCGAGTTATACTTTTATGAATTTCAATTTCACCCGCCGCGGTGGCTCAGTGGTTAGGGCGCTCGACTACTGATCCGGAGTTCCCGAGTTCGAACCCGGCCGCGTCGGCTGCGTTTTTATGGAGGAAAAACGCTAAGGCGCCCGTGTGCTGTGCGATGTCAGTGCACGTTAAAGATCCCCAGGTGGTCGAAATTATTCCGGAGCCCTCCACTACGGCACCTCCTTCTTCCTTTCCTCTTTCACTCCCTCCCTTATCCCTTCCCTTACGGTGCGGTTCAGGTGTCCAACGATATATAAGACAGATACTGCGCCATTTCCTTTCCCCAAAAACCAATTATTATTACTATTATGGATTTCAATTTCCCTCCTTTCCAGTCGCCCTCCAAGCCAACCGACGTTGCTCCTTGCTCTCCTCAACAGAGTCAGCGCTAGCGATAGCACCTGCATCGGCATCATCGCCAACATGGCGTCGGAGCGTTAGCGTCGTCGGTGAAGTCCCAGAAAGGTTGCGTCTCTAAAGTTCACGATGTCACTGTTCATACAGCTAATCGCAACTGCATAGCCATCGGAGTGCTCTAGCTGACTGGGTGCTACATCATCTGATGTTCCCCGCCTGGATTGCGCCCAGAGGTCCTCCGGTTCAAAGGCGAGTCGCGCAGAAGACAAGAATCGCAGCAGATACATCTGCGCCAGACATCTGTGCGAAATCTCAGCGCAGGCCGCTCTCCAGTGTAGCTGCTCGTAACCTCTCCCTCTGTTACGTGCACGATCTATTTTTTTTTCGGGCTTATTAAATCAGTTCACGCGAATGCAAACGCTGCGCCTGCAGTGCCTTCTCGTACGGAGACTCGTATTTCCTAAACAGTTGTGGGACGCGATTATTCCTTTGTTGTTTACTTTACTTTTCGCCATGCGCAGGGAACCGCCACACTGATGTAGTCCGCGCTGGCATTTATTTGGGTGCATTCATCTGTGGTACTGATCTCCGCTCTTCGTTGTTCAGCTTTCGCTTGCATCTGACCGCAGGTGGCCGATGGCTCATAAAACTCCCACTCCGCTGTACCAACCCAGGCCTACACGGCCCGCATTGCGATATGCGCTACGCTAATCTGAAGCCCGCATTGTGTACACCTTACGCAGTTTACGCTGTAAAAGCAGCAGTATTCCTGTTTCCCTAACGAGGGCCGCAGGAGGTAAGAGGCGACAAGAATGATCTTTCTTCTCAATTTTTTTTTGTTTTTTGCTTTTGGGTGTCACGGCCTAGCGCAGCGGGTACTCGGAGAGGCCGCCGCTCAACTGAGGAGGCGCAGTCTGACAGCAGCTGTTGGGCTTGGAGGAACGGTGGTTGTGTCTGTGTGGCACGCATGTGTCAATGTGGCCGCCGCACTTGTGCACAAGCATTGTCTCTGAAATGCAGCAGCTGCGGTCAGATGTTACTTCGCTGGTTCATCAGCGAGCTCGTTCGCATCAGATCGTTGCAGAGACGTGTTCGGGATCTGTAGCCGGAAAAGTGCAACCGCTGTCATGCACGGTAACCTAGTACAGATATGTGTGCAGCTAAACGTTTCGCCTTATTTAAAAAGGTTGTGTTGCATTGATGGCAAGGGTGATGTATTGAGGTGTCATGGTTGTTATTGCGCAGCTTATTTAGCACCTTAGTGTCCTAGGAAAGGAAGGAAGGGGGGGGGGGGGGTATAATGTAGCATAACATTTTGTATGCACCTTAGCTGCATTTTTAATTATTTACTGAGATATCTTGGCTACTTGCTTATCTTTTAAAGCAGCTTGGCCAGCTTTAGGCTCCTTAATTATCAATGCACATGGTGGAGTTTACTGCTTGAAGGTATGCATTCCAATAAAAGGAAGTTGTAAGTAGCTTAGGTGAGGTTGAATGCACCAGTTTTTTTTTTTTTAACTTAAATTGTGCATGCTGCATCCTGAGACACTTGACATGGTAGTTATCACTGCCTGAAAACTGATACCTTGAGGTGTGTTAAATGTTTTGTGTTCCCTTGCCCAAGATTACTGCTCTAGCCATTCAAGACCGACTCATCTGTATAAAAAGCCTTATACTAAAACGTCTGTTTTGTACATTGCTGTTTTGGAAATGGAAGGATCTGTCAGTTGGAATTTGATACAAACTAGTGCCTCATACTTTTGCTGTTTCGTGAAAAGGTGTTGGTCTTCAGTTCATTCGAGGTGCCTTGCACCTAGATCCATGGCACAGTTTACCATCTCATGAACAAAATATGTCTAGCATTTTTTTTTTAACTAAAAGTTGCATGCATTCATACAGAAGACCCAAGTGCTAATTTCTAAGATACTAGATCTGTACCTCATGTATGGTATGCTTTTTGAGCTGGGCATCGGGAGGATGTAGATCAGAGCTGCTGCCTAAGTAGAACGACAATGTGGGGGCCTTGTAAAAATTGCTGTACTCAATGTAAAACAGCCCTGACAAAATTTACTGCCTTAATGATGCAAAAGTTGCGAGCCAGGCTTGTATCATGTCATCTGAATGGTAAGCACTCGCAAGTTTTAGCCGGAGAACTGCCGGCTGTTCACTTTTAAACAGTGAAGTTTGCTCCAGTTTAAAATTTGCTCAGAATTCACCATGTTTTCAGAAGCAGCTAGGAGAACATGTGTTGAATTAATGGTAAATTTTTGAATGAACTGAACCTGGGGCTTGTGATTCTTAGACTTGTTGTCATTCCTTTTAATTTGTTTGTGTATATTTTTCACAGGCTACCTTATATCAGGGACAGGTGCTTCCGGGCGCCTTTTTTCACTTGCTTCTTTCCATTTTCAGCTAGGGAAACTGATGCGGGCCTATGGAGCTTCCCAGACCTCAACATTCTTCTCTTGATGCTCAGCACTTTTTGAACCTGCATTTATATTGGCGCTAGTTGCTAAAACATTGTCCATGACTTGTTACACTCCTGTTCTTGACATAAAAAACGATAAAGGATTATGAGACCAAGAGCTGCGTGTACAAGGTTTGGCCACTCTTAGGGTGAACACGTGAGCACATGGCCAGACTCTTCAGAATGCCAGTGTGTCTGACCCGGCTGTGCATCAGAGATTGGCAGACCACGCAAAGTACCACCTCCAGGTCCGCCTGTGCAGCTTTGTTTCGATGCATGGCCGTGTCGGATATATTGGCACTGTGAAGATAGCAGCTTGGAACATGTGTGTTGACCCTAAGAGTGGACGACCCTGTACCAGGCTTTGTGGAAAGTCACTGCTTGCTTAGAACTTCTTTGAATGTTGGGATTACTTGGCCGCCTGCTGTCAAATCTTCACATTTTAAAATCCTGCACAGTTGTTCCTACATTTGCAGAAAACTAATATTTAGAAATAATGAAATCTGAAATGGGGAATGACTTTGCAGATGTCCTTTATATCGAAGAATGTGTATGTGAGTACTCTCATGTGTGTTGTCATGTCTTGTTGGTAGGTGTGGATGTTTCTGTCAGATCAAGTGCTGCAACCACTAATGTTGTTCACATCATGCTTCACCAAAACGGATAATACAGCTGTCCATGCCTAGCAAGCAAAAGTGGCCCATTTGCATTATTATAAAAAAAAGGCAAGGGAAAATATGCAAAAGATATGGCTAAGTGCACTGCGAAATTGTGGGCCATGCCCCCTGTGTCCATCAGTGTTGCTTGTCCCCTGTGAAAAATGAAAATCCATGCAGTGAAGTTCTGCTTTGCAAGCATGGACAGCACGTTCCACAAAGTTTTGCAGGGAATCATACTTTGCAAGAGTCTTGGTGGGTTGCCAAACATGTACGGTGGGATTTTTGTTGTGCGCCACAAGGTGATGATGTGCTGTTGCTACCGGCACAGTTATAGTTTGAAAGCTATGATGTTCTACCAAGAAGAGCTATCTAGTTTATTTGTGTCACCTGTAGGCTTGTTTAATAGTGGTGTAATATAATCATCATCGTCAGGCAAGGTGGCTACAAGACAAAGGCTCTCACCAAGTGATATGTGCAAGTCTTGCAAATACAACTACTTTTATGGGTGTGTGCAGTGCAGCATACATGGAAGTGTTCGAAGTAAATAAGCATTCTTGAAGTAGCTGCTGTTGGCAACAATGCAGACTGATGGGCAGGTTGGTATGACATTAGGCTAAAACAGTGCACATGCACAAGGACTTGGGGAGATACGAAAACAGCGCTGTGTCTTGTCTCATCTTTCCTCGTCCTTGTGAATGTGCGCTGTTTTAGCGTTATTATGCTGTTGGCAGTCAATTGCGTCGCTGTACTAACTACGTGCAGCTCGTGTAGTTGCTGCAGCACTTAACTATTTTTTTAAAATCGCAAGCGGAATGTTGAGGTGGATGATCCGAAATATAGCTGGCGCAGGAAAAACGTGTACTTCGCCTGCTTACAAAATAAGATTTTCTTGTGAAATACGACTGGCCACGTAAGCATTTCAATTTTTTACGCTGCTAATCAAGAGTTTTGCGCTATGCAGCGGTAGCAGAGGTTATTTTCTTGTGCAGTCACTGCCCATTGGTGACTACCTATGTGTTACTGGAGAGGGGAACATGTCTTGTAGTAGTTTAGCGTTTGATCTCACATTGAAATTTCTAGCATTTGTGTGGTTTGGTTTTTCAGTACTCCGAGTGACAGAATGTCGTGAGACGCAGTGAATGCTCATTAACATGCAGCAGCAGCTTCTCTCCTTGTTATATGTTCTTTGTGAATTATACTAAGCTTTTTTTTTTTAAATATCAAATCAATGCGGTACAGTTTCACTCAAGCAAGCTGCTTGGTATAGCAGACTGAAATATATCTACAAACATGAAACATGGGTCAGTTAGCATATCTGGCAAGATTGAAATGCGGGATATTAATTCAACACCTTGTGTGTTCAACTTTGTACCTGTGGGCTTTGTATTTGCCTTACTCATGGGTTTTACTAGCACCACCCATGCACTGAACGGTGCTTTTGAACATGGTCACGCAGTGTCTTGTTGCATTTCTTACTAGAGCTTTTATTACTTCCTGCTATTTAAGCCTCTCTTATTTTCCATATGTTTCAAGAATAGTAGTGTGTGAATTGGTTGCACCTGAACACATTTCTGAGTAGTTATTGAAAGTAGAGGGCATACAGCAAGCAGTGTTAAAGGGACACTGAGGAGAAATTGAAGTTGGCTTGTATTGATAGAATACCAGCTCCTTAACACAAAAACAGCACTCTTTCTGAAAACAAAGGTCTTGTAAGGTAGAAAGGAGCAAGAAATAAAATACAGGTATCGCCTCCACAGGCCAATCTCGCAATTGCAAGGGTGATGATGAAATAAGACAAAAGACGCCACAGATATATGACGCTGACAAGGGTAGCATGAAGGTTACGTGTTTGATCGATATTGAAGTGTATAAGTTTTGTTTTGAAACCACTACGCGCTTTTATCACACGATGAAGACGAAAAAAAGACAACCTGAACGTTGGAAGTCAACGAAAACCTGCAGCCGGCGGCCCAACAGGCGGCCAGCTGAGTTTCGGTATGTTTCGGGGTGCTTCGCGACTATGCGTTCTGCGTGCCCTCGTGGTTTCGTTATGCGCCTCGATTCACAGGGGCGGAGCAGCAGTGAACCTCCAAGTGCCTCTCTAAGCGCCCCCCGGACGAAGTTCGTGCCACGGTACGCAACTGCGACAAGGAAAAATAGCTGTTTGCAGCCAGTGTTCAACGCGCCTCCAAGTTAGCAAACGCACCGCTCGGCGTGTTCGCTTCGTCAGCGTATCAAGACGCTGGGCCGCATAACCTGTCCTACGAGGACTATTATTACAGAATTTAAACATGCCCGCACGTACCAATCGCTACACATCAGTCGTGACGGTGGCTCAGCGGTGACGGCGACGCTGCCGACTCCTCGGCGCTCGCACTTTCTTTACCGGACCCGCGGCCTCAGTCCTCAAAACCATCGCACGCTGTGGGGGTTGAGGTCGCTGAATGTAGGCTGCGGCTCTTAGTGAGAACTTCTTTGGAATCTGGAACGGGATCCATCGTAACACTGGTGCAAACGTAAACGAAGCGACAACAGCTGATGGAGGCCTTCAACGTCCTCCCGGCAGTAGTTTTGGTTTCGGCTGCTGCCAGGCGGGAGTGCAGCGCTCCGGCCACCAATCACGGAGTCCTCGTTTCCGTTTCCGCTGCTTTACGTCGCCACCTACTGCGTCATCAGAGATTGAATCGTAGCGGCGGGAAAAAGCTTTTCAACTTCGAATTCGAATCGCATAGCAGCAAATGCACCTTTCGCTGCCGGGTTAGCGGCAACAAAGCCGCAAAATTCCGAACTATCGGATTTTACTAGCAAAAAAAATTTGATAACATTGTCCTCAGTGTCCCTTTAAATTCAACTGTGTAGGTTGTACTTAATTATGCATTTCCATCTGCATTCCACTGTTGATATTGCATGCACAACTGGTTCTTCTTTTGATTTTATGGGCTGTAATTGTCATTTTCTAGCCCAAGTATTTAAACTAAGTTTGAAAGTGACTTACGCCATCTGTCCGAAGCTTTGACACATATGGCTGTAATAAAAGGTCATTTGTAGCAAGAACTGTCAAGCTTTGAAACATGTTGTGGCAGTGTACCATTCTAGTCACTATTGCATACAGTTTTTTCTTTACAAGTGTCAAGGTTTCAGCATATTCGCATGCTTGCGTCAACTGGAACCTGTGTACATCTGTCTAATAATGCCGATTTAGAATCAAACAGTGCTCATGACCACAATAGCAGAACACTTTGCCTGTATAGTGATATAGTTCCAAACTTCATTAGTGACTGGCCGGAGCTTAATAAGATTCACTTCTATTGCATATTTAATTATGTAATTTAGGTCAAATGCTTTCATTTCAGGGGTGGTGTACCAGTTCAGAATAAATTTTCACATTTACCAAGAAATGTTCAGTTTGCTCGAAAGTTAAGAGTGCAAATTGATAAAATCTCAGCTCTGCAAATTAAGCAAATATCATGTTCGTTCCTTCAAAATTTTTTAAATCCTAAACTGTCATAGCATAGTGGCGAGGTTTGCCAAGATTACATAATCAAAATAAAAGTCTGCAATGCTAATTGACAGGCTGAGTTTAATTGATCAGGCTAATCTCTAAGCTTTTTTTTATTAAATGATCTCTCCCTCTTTTCTTCCCGCAGTGAGCATGGCAGTTATTATTGCCTGCCGAACATTTATGTGACTAACTAGTTCAGGGTTTCAGTGATACAAGCCTGTCACTTAGGAACTTTCAGATTTTACACTTTCCTCATATCTTCCCAAATCACACAGTGCCTAAATCAAAGATTCTGGCTCCAGCAGTGCCAAGATCTTTGTAATCTTTCCTGCACATAGAAACACTGCCTTAGTCACAGAGATGTCTTGCTGTTAAAATCTTGCTTTTATCCCACTTGTATAACCACAAAAATAAGAATACCACTGCTGGAAGACAAGCTTCTTGTTAGCACTCTCAATGATGTGTTTTCAAGAGTTGTAGTTTTGTAAACCATGCCTTTTGTTGTCAACTCTGTTTTGTGGTCTCTCTTTTTCAGTGGCAACAGAGAACTGGACTGTAGACGACACCATGTGGGCAGGTGAAAGTGAGGAGGCCGATGACCTTGTGTCGGAAACAAGGAGGCTACCGCCATGGACGAGGGTGTCAGGCGTGTGGCGGTGCAATCGGTGCGTGTACACTGCCCCAGATATGTACCGGATCAAGCGACACCAAGTGACACACACGGGCGAGCGCCGCTACTACTGCCCCATCTGCCAGGCACGCTTCACCGCCAAGCAGAGCGTTAAAACTCACATGAGACAACACACGGGTGAACGGCCGTATGCATGCAGCCTGTGTCCTGCGCGCTTTGCCCGTAAGCAGCGTCTTGCAAGACACCTGCGGAGTTGTAGTATTAGTGGATTAGAACCAGCCATGTGATGCTTCTAATGAAACATGTGATTTTAATAGAACTGCGGCAAACAAGACAGGGTAAAGAGAAGCTGCTTCATATTGACGTTGTTTTTCTCATTAACACTTTAGAAAGTATTGCACTCATGGTAGGGACCAGCATATGAAGACACAGTCAAAGCAGTACCGTGTTTGCACATTGCTCTGCTTCCCTTCCTGCTCTCTCGTGAGCACCGCAATTTCCTGTGCGTGCAGTAGGCACTTAAGTTGGTGTGTCCTTTACTGCTCTTCATGCTTAGTCCATTTGCAATGCCGTCATCTTAGAGATGCATTCCTCTAGTGAGCCATTTTTTTTAGCTTAGACTAAGTTGTGAGGGTGTTTGTCCACTTTGCGTACTGTAATAAGCTCAGGATACAAAAATTGAACCCAAGCTTACCATAATCACTGCTTGTTTGTGTGTTAGTAAACATACATCTTCCCTTGGTGTGAAACAGTGCAGTCATGCCTTGCATGCTGTTACAAAACAGGACCTACTATGGTTGGTCTCCCCTGGTGCTACAAGTTGTTTTGGGTTGTAAGATGGGCTGATTGGTCTTACCATAGATTGAGCTAAAAAACAATGCAAGAAAGTGCAGTGACCGCACTGTACAAGTGCCAAGTGAGCACTTGTGTTGTGTGGTCATCAACCTTGTTATGTTTTGCTGTTTTTTAGTTCAAGTTGTTATGGTTTGCATTTGTCAGTTTGGTTGCCCGCTAGTGAAACAAAATATGGTTTGTACTTTCGTAGTGCAGAGGATGCAATGTGAGGTGAAAATTTCCTTTTTGAAGCAGTATCTGTGATAACTAATGATCACAGATAAAAACAGGCTGACGGAAAGTGGTAACAGAAGGGGCTGACTTAACTTGGCACCAAAAGCGTGGTATTGCAGGCACTTTCATGGTCAGTAATCCACATCTTTTCATGTAGAAGGGACTGCTACCACTGCGGAGAATTTGCCTTTTATGATTGTGATTTTTGATGATGCTTCACGTTTGTGATTTCTTAGTCAACCGAGCTTTGGGTTTTTTGCTGTGATAACTGTTTGCTTTACTTGACATACGAATTACAAACAAATGAGGTGCACTGTACCAGTCGACCAAAGAAGGCCAGTGAAGGCTGAGCTATGTCTGAACCAATAATACATAGTAGGTTGTTATGCCAAATTTTCACAGTCCTTTGCAAAACTTGGTTTAGAGCTTGACTTTCGACTGTGTGCTTGCCTACTTGTTATCTGGTTCTTTCATGTGATCCTGTTAGTCAAGTTTAGAATTCTGTAGATCATTGCATCGGCTCATACCATCCACCATGTGTGGTGCAAAAATACCTAGGCTGAGATGCCCACTTTTTTCGCAAGTCGCTGTATCAGCTTGTTGGCCGAACAAGCTGAACAATGTGCACAGGAGCTTGCACATGGCAAATGCACAAAACAGAAAAGCTTGCACATTCCATTGAGTGCAGGTGTGGTCATTATTATGCAGCATTGTTCTTGTTATATACGGGGGCCTTAAGTGTCGTTCTTGAACTTGGACTTGTTTAAACTGTGCAATATGTCTGCAGACATCAACACTTGAAATGCAGCAAATGAATTTACCCCATCCAAACTGCCTAGTTATTTTCTAGCACATTATGCACTCTCCTATGCCATGACACGTGAGGGGAAGAGGTTTTGGCAGATAGCACTGCCTGTGTTCCTGTTAGCATCGCTGGATTGTGCCGCAGTTGTACATTATGCTCATAAGTTTTTTAACGAAAATCTGTTCTCATTCTGTTGTGTCCTCAGGGCTCTTCATTTTGTCGTGTGTTGTGGTACGTTTCCAGGTTTTAAAATGAATCTTACTAGCTTTTATTGAGTAAAGTTAGGTCTAATAAAGGTAGCAATCAAATTATTTTTTCACATTACTAGTCATGAGCTTATGTCAGACAATTCACGTCTGTTTTTTTCCGCCCTCTCAGTGATTGAGCTAGTTATTGCATCATGGCTGTTTACATGCTTCGATGTCTCTGTGATGTTTCGGTGATGGGTGAAATTTTCAAGTATTCATGTTTTCTTAGGCAAAGATTGTTTCTGCAAGTTATGTTGTGGTTCACATTCAGTGATGTGGCTGTCATAATTATATATTTACACCATTTACTTTTTCTCCATTTTTCAGTAGCGCTCTCGATAAATCCGACGCTGAGTGTGGAAATAAAACTGCTTTGCAGTAAAACCTGTTCTGTAATTCTTTATTATAAATTCTGTCATCCTGCAAGAATTTCACGTTAGTTTTGTTGGAAAATCACTTACACTCTTTTTCATATCTTGGAATTATCAGGCAGTCCCCTAATGTCAGGCCTTTTCCCTAATGTCAGGTCTTTGTTGTTTTTTTTTCAATTGCGGGATGCACTAAATAACGGACTGCACATTTCACAGTGTTTAACTTGCACCTCCCTGTGTAAAGCTCTGTTTTTATACACCCCCCCCCCGACTCTTTTTCTTTTTGGTAAACCTGCTATGTAGTGTGTTTCACCTATTGGGAACCAAGGCTTAATTAAGAATAGGATGACTGATTTTGCAAGAATCGAGCGCAAGGGGTATTTCTGACAGTCACCGAGTACAATGCACATTTTTTTATTTCTTAACTGATTATTTAGCCATAATCTTTCTGTGGGAAGTTTCAGCACGAGAGTTGCGTGGCAACAAGAGAAACTCCAAATGCTACAATCTTCAGAAATGTAACTTTATTCTGAACTTTTTTTTTTTAGCATTGAACGTAGCTTGTGCGACTCAACATGTACAGAATGTGTGCTGCCTCTAATCTTTGCCCTTATTTTCAAAGGCTGTGGCATTCATCAAGATTGATGCCATTAGGTGCTATTATAGCACCTTATGGCCTTCTAAACTAATCCTTTCACGCATCTGCAATGGTTAAATGCTTAGTTAATAAGAATCAAAATGCCGCAAAGTGTAACAGGTGACTACCAGAAATACTATTCAGTTCATTGCAAAAGGTACCATGCATATGTAGAACTTTAGTTCAAGTTATATGAAGTGAACCTGCATTTATGGTTTATCATTGTATTACTAAGTGCTTACCTATTCCCTCTTGCACAAAAAAGCTCGCATGTGTGTCCAGTCGTCGTGCTAGGCGCACTAAGATAACTTTTCAGGATATACGTGGAACTTGTGAATAATAAGATGGCAATTTTTCCTCTCATTATATTTGTCTGTACTAGTATGGTGAGCTGATTTGTGCAACACATGGTTAATGTAATTTCGCACAAGAAGCCCTGTCGCATTGGCTACCTAAGTTTGTAAGAGGAAGAAGGTCCAGCACGACTGTGATATTTTTCTGTCAAACCCAGGCAGCGAATGTTGATGCTTCCTTTGTTATCATCATTTCCGTTTGTTAATTCCTTGCTTCATTTTGTGATGTTCGTCTTTTTGACTGTGTTTGGATTATGTGAAAGTGATTTGCTGACTAGGAGTACCAGGATATTATCTGATTAACATAAGGGTATGTCACTCGGTGCTCAGTTTGTGCATTTGATGTAGGCTACTGGATGCACCCATGGAACAACTGGGAATATTCGACTACAGATTGCAATTATTGGTTAAAACAATGGGAGCAGCAAAACAAATCTAATGTTTTGAAACCCTGGAAATCTTTTTTGTGCTGTGCTGCCTAGTACAATAGCAGATTTCAGCAATGTTGAAGTAATTTTTATAACGGTTTTGACATAGACAGCATAAACTGTGCAGTGCTGGAAAGGAAAGGGCAATGAGTGCTGAATTAATAAAATAGGAAAGAGAGTCTTGCAAGTGTCTGTTAACATGATTCTAGGCATGAGATTGTGTTTTGACGGCTAACTGCACAAGGCTGCTGCTTAGCGAAATACTAGAAGTTATCTTGAGGAAGTCGTAAATGAAGGCTGGTCTTTAAGGCCTACAGTCTGCACTTGTCTCAGCAGCATAGTCATATTGTGCCTCTAGTTTCTGCAAGCTTCTTCGCAGTAGAGATGCAGGAACAATTTCCTGTTTTTCCTCTTGGAAAAAAAATTTGGAAAGGGATGTTCAGGGCAAAGTGCACTTCACTCGAACAGTGTCCTGTTCCTCCTATGATTCACTTTTTCCTTTTTTCCTGCCAATCCCACAGTGAATGGTGACGGATGCCACGCTGAGACGATGGCAATGGCGGGAGTGCGAGCGATGTTCTCAAGCGTAGCGGCTCCGCTGCGGCACCGGCGATTCCGGTGCGAGGTGTGCCACTACATGAGTTCGAGTCGGTGGCACCTGAAGCGCCACCAGCTGATCCACACGGGAGAGAAGCCGTTCAAGTGCCACCTCTGCCCCATGACCTTTGCCCTGAAGCACAACATGGCGACCCACATGAGGACTCACACTGGTGAGAGGCCGTTTCAGTGCGCCATCTGCCCTCGGACCTTCACCCAGCAGCAGGGCCTCAAGAAGCACGCCCTGAAGCACACGTCCGCCTTTGAATACTATGCATCACTGTGAAGCAGGCCCCGGTTTGGAGTGCCTATGCTCAGCTTCATACATAGCTGTCAACGCTGCCAAAGCTGGCATGCCTGTTCGGGCAGGCTAAGTCTACCCATACAACCAAAGAGAACACAGGCGCACATGTCTATAGTGCCATGACTAGCAACCTCCTGGACTTCGTTTTACCTCTTGCCACATTTTCGTCCTGTGACTCGTCGAGACTTCGAGAAGCAAGAATTATATGTGGCTGGTAGGGCAATTTGCTTCTACACCATTCAAACCTAAAAAGTAGTTCACATTCAGCGAAAATTATAGCCAGAGGGCCCGAACACTGAGCACCTCACAGCTTCGATCGCTGTTCTTCAGTGCTAGCACTTCGTTTATACCGCTCTTTGTTTTCATCCAAGCACTCACCGAGGCTTCGAGAAGAACAAATGATGCATGGTGGAGTGATATGGTTTTGCTGGCACACTACTTCCACAGTCTCTGCAGCGCTGACTACTATGTATGAAGTGTAGCATAGGTGTGATGCATACAGGCCATACTTCCTTACTTTTCTTGTACCATCAGGCACGCAGCTTTGTGGAGCGTGAGGTGTGAAAAAATCTCCTTCAGGCCAATGCATATGCCCAGGGATTATAAAGGGCATGCATTTGTGCGAGAAAATCCAACACTCTGGCATACTCATCCAGCTGCCATGGCACAGATGGAACTAGTTGTATATAAGTTCAGCACATCATTGCCTAGCCATTACGGAGCGTTATTTTGCATAATTTTGAGTTAATCGACCAGCAAATTACTGAAGTCAAAAAAGGAACTCAAGCATTCTTTTTAACTGAAATAGTGTTTCTGAATTTTGTGGTCTAAATATGATATGCTAGTTATGATTTGAAGATTAAAATGGAATTTCTGTCATTCAGTGCTTGAAGCATATGTGTAGGCGCAAGCACTGGCAGCTTGCTTGAGCTTGGGATGTAATTTGTAGAAAGTTTTTATTGTACAGCTGCCGATGCTAGCTGAGACTGGACATATTTCTGGATTCCATTTGCTGCTCTGAGGTACATCATTGTGCGGAACTTGCAGGCTGCCGTGAATAGCCTGTTTCTTGAGATCTGGAGTTGAATGAAAGTTCAACACAAGTGATTTGTGCATAGTGGTAGCAATGCCTATGAGGTTCCAACATCTTACACAAAAGAGTAAATAGCGCTCCCATATCTTTATTTATGGAAGGTTGTGACTCATGTGCAATGCTCTCGGTTTGCGAGGCTTTATCTGCGAAACTGAATTTATTTGTGTGGGGAAGCGGAGAACATTTTGGTGCATGGTGGCAGCAGTTACACAACTACCTGTAACTAATACCCGTCACACAGGCACTTTCAAAGGCTATTGAGTTGAGAATCTTCGAGATTTTCAGTCGTTGTCGAACTCGAAGGAGCTGTGCCGCTGCCAGACGGCAAACTCGATCGCCGTTGAGAGATTCCATCATCTCACACCAAGTATTGTGGTGCCGCCATTGCCGCCAATAATTTTGCAGGCATGCTAGCAATCATTCAACAAGTTTAACCTGAAATTATTCAAAACAAAATTTTGCTTTGTTGCAGTGTTATTAATCACTCTTGAAATGAACTTTGTTGTATTGGACAAGCTGTAGTAGCACTGATGTCCTTTTGAGGAAGCTTATGTTGGTTGTTCCTGTATTGCTGGCAATAATGGTATTGCACCTGCTGCGGTGTTTTGTTGTCTGGGCTGTCTTTCTTCTTTTTTTTGGCAAAATAAGTTGTATATTTTGAACTTCCATATTTTTTGAAGATGGTAATGCTCCGATTTTGTTCTCAAGCGTGTTGCTGTGAGCGCTTCGTGTCCGAGAGTGCATGCAGCTGGCGCTTCAAGGCCCTCGATGGGGTTCCGTGCTCCTGCGTTGACTCGATAGACTGTCGACTCGATGGCCATCAGAGCCACCCATGTAGCAGCGCTCAATTGGCCTTTGAGTCGCACCAGTTCAAGGGCCTTCGAGACGACTGTGTGACAGAGGTATAACTTCACCTTTCATTTGTTTTTATTTTCTTGTTTTCATGTGCCACCCAAATTTCTGCACTTGTGAGACCAGCAGATGGCAGCTGTTTACATATATAAGCCGATGTGCATTTCATGTATACTGTACTCGTTTTTTTGCATTATAGGACCTGGCTGCCAGTTGCGCTAATTGTTTAGTTATTCATTTTTATTTATTAACCCATGCAGAGTGACCTTTGTAACTATTACCACCAGCACAGGGGATGTGTAACAAAAGCTTTGAGGTGGGTGATACACAGGGTTTGGCGGTAGCATACTGCGTTATCAGTGGCAGTGCTGAGCTGTGGCCATGCAGTTGCGAAAATACAATGGGGAAATTATCTTAGGGTGTCTTCGGCTGACGGCACTCTTGGAGTGTTTCGGAGTGATGGCACTTTTGGCTGGGTCGGGCATGACACGAGTGCGCGGCACCGTGCCACCATGGAGACTGACAGTAGAGCGTGCTAGTAGACAGCGCAGCGGAATTTCGCTCAGTGGTGGTCAAGAGCAAGCTTCGATGAAGAGGCGAAGGAGACAAGCGCACCTCGAGTGCTCACATCTGAAAGAAGCATTGAATATGATAGCATTTGCAGTGCATTTATTTTTATTGTACCCCACTGGCCGACAATCCATGTACCTGCCTTCCCCTGGTGAGAAAATTAAGGGTTTGCATGAGTATCTTTCATGCTACCTTAGATCATGCAGTGGACGGCATGGAGGCATCTGTCGTATATCCTGTATGCGTGCACTTTATCACATCATACTTTCCTGCAATGTATACACGTGTGGAAGAATATTATGAAGGGACAGCCTGGCGAGCTGATATATCACATTTATTGAGAATCTTGACCAGATCAGTTCGGCAGTTACTTTGGCCGAAACTGTATAATGAGTGCATAAAAACTGGTAAGCTTAATGCTGCGGTGTGGTGTATGACAAATCTGCCCCACCAGAATTACAACATTACGCAAGCACGCCTGCACATGCGCATCCTGCTTTGCCAGCTTTTTTTGTGCACGTCTGATTTAAGTGTTGTCCCTTGTGTTGTGTGTACTTATTAGAGTCTTCAGCTTTATTGAGCTCACATTACCGACGTGCTTGTTACTACTGTATTTTCCCACATAATTTGTGCACCCCTAATTTATTTCCCTGTGTTTATAAAAAAAAACTTCTACTGGCATATTTTACGCTCCCTGCTGAACCAAACCACCAGCATGCACGCAGGTGTGCGCGAGGCAGTCTTGGGAAGACTGGCACGGCTGCAAAAGGTGTGAGTGGCAAGGGGGCAAATTGCGCACCGTTTATCTAGCTCGCTTGCACTGGTGGTCGCTTTCCCAGACAAACAGTTGCGCGTGCGCTGGAATCCGAAACCGAGCTGCTAGCTGTTCAGTTTGCCGGTAGTCAGCCGGGCCACACGCGAGGGCACTGTTTTATCGCTCGTTATCTCCATTTGCCTCCGAAGGCTGGCTTCGTGACTGTATTGTTGCGCATTTATTGCTTTGAGCTGCGCATGCACTGTCATGCTATCCCGCAAAGAACTACATAACATGGGGCTAGGCGAGAGGGGGTAGTCTTGTATTTGAAGTCAACTTTTTTTTTTTTTTGGCCTGCGAGGATTGCGAGTTGGGGGGTTCGGCGTATAGGTGGCAATATGCAGTTCATATTGTGTGTCATTACCTTTAGGACGTGTTCACAAAATTTTCGCATAATTTGCACTCCCCCTTTTTGAAGCCTTAATTTTTAAAAAAAAGTGCTCAAATTACAAGAGTAAATACGCTAATTGTACAAACCGCTAACTGCAGTAATTGACATTGCTTGTTTAGTAAAGATATCATTCGAGAATATCTAGTGTCTCAGAGGCCACGGTAAACAGAGGGTACAAAAAGCAAAAGCATTCGTCAGGTGCTTCACACATTTGGCAGAAGCACTCAGGGATGTCCTACTCGTGTCATGCTTAACATCACTTCCTGTGCAGCAGTGCATTTCAGCCAAAGACACCACTAGTGGATGCGATGCTATACTAGGAAGTGTGAGTAGAATGCAGTAGCAAATTTATCTTTGAACTTTGCAGAAAGAATTTCTGGTCCATTGCATCATCAAAGCATTTTAATATTGTAAGTAAACTTTCTTTGCAAGCTGTTGGACTTGTATGCTTTCCCCAGGAGGAAGACAGAGCTAAGCCTTTCTTTTAAAGAATTATCTGCAAGGTACACAAGGTAACATGTTGTCACGTACATACAAAAACAAAACTATTCCAGGGCACTTTTTGCTTTGTGCTGATGCAGATCCATCCCCTCAGGCATGCATTTTTTTGGCACACACAGCAAAAGCCATTGTGGTTACGTTACTACAGCAGATTTGGCGCAGTACCATGGCATAAACAGCCGCCCATAAAGGTAGCTGTTGGCTGTCTCACAAAATTTCGTGTTTGTAGATGTTTCTCGAACTTCAGCATGAAGTGGAATGGTGAAAATTGAGCTCATTAAAGGGAAAACGCTGTTCACAGTAAATAGGTACACTTCTTATTAATGATGAGTTTTCATTTGGTTGCTGGGCAGAGTTCCTCACTACAGCCATGAGCAAGCGGATGATCACATGACTACTAAGGCTTCTAATGTCACACATTAGCAAATGGCACAGTGCATGGTTTGTTGCCTTTTATCCCTCGGGAATTCTTTGGTGTGTGTATCTGCATCACGTAAGTTCACCAAGCATCATTTCGCTCTGTGGGCTCCTCTGCATCATAGTGTCAGTGTTTTGCTTTGTAATAGGGCCATTTGTATAATCATCCGAGTCATTACATGCTTTAGGTGGTAGGTAATATTTGTTTGTGATGGAAGGCTTCAGCATGTACCTAGCATCTAAGCTTCTAACAGGCAGCTCAGCTTTATTAAGATTTCATGTGAGCACTCTTTAAAGGTCCCTGGTGTAACAAGCAGTCTCTAAAACTGGATTCCAAAAATGTCGCTTTGCATATATATTGAATGTATCCTATTCCAAAGCGATTTCAGAAAGGACCCCGGTAGAGTCAGACTGCTTGGCGGTGTTCATATTTTGCATTTCGTGCTTTATGAGAATATGGTGGTCACAGGTGGTGCTTGGGTTACTGCAATGAACCTTCCACCAACTACGATGTTATGTTAGTACTCTTCTTATCCCAAGATATGCAGCCCATGCTATTGGCTGATTTAAAGAACATACTGTAAACAACCACAGTACAGTTTAGTGTCATGTTTGGTACTAGCTATCCGTTTCTCTTCATGCTGTCAGCAGTGCGAGTGTTTGTGCCAGGCTTTATGAATCTTGCACCGATGTGCATTTGTACTCCCTACAGCGTCCTGTTTTAAGCCAGTAGCACTTGCAAGTGTGCCATTTACAAACCCCCACGAGTTGGGGAATGCTAGCAGCACCTTGTGAGCTTCATACTTGTGTACATGCTTTGGCAAAATTTTGCTATAACAGTAATATACATTGACTAACATATATTGTGCTATATGATATGCTCTAGGAACCCAATGATCCTTACAGGAGCAGCTTGTAGTGAAGGCACTTGTAGTTCTCAAGGTCGCATTGTAAACAGTGTGTGCTTTTGGGATGAATGCCTATTGATTAAGTTTGTGTCTGCCCACATTGCTTATGCTTATGACAATAAAAATAAGCAGTACAAACACGCCTCAACCTTTCTGTCTTGTTAATTTTCAACACAGCTTGGCGCCGCTCAACCTGCTGGCGTTGACTTCATCTATGGTCATTTCTGGCTCCCTTTCATGACCTTGGTGGCCACACCCCCATTATCAGAGCAAAACTACTATGCATAGTGGGGAACTAGGTATCACAAGCAGCATCTGGTGGGATGACCATCCCCGCACGCTTTTCTTTGTTTTATGCTGCCACTTTTTACCAGGGATTCAGTGCTTCATATTGTTCTGTATCCTACATGCATGTGAAAATTGTAAATGCCAAACAGAGCACTTTTATTTTAAAGCGCAAAAAATCTATGAAGTTCTAATACAATTACAGATCTGCTATGCATAATATAGGATGCCGCTCTGCCTTCGAACCCTTCTTGGGCCAGTTTCGGTCACTCCTGTGGAGACACTGGAATTTCTTTTAGCATTGCAAGTGGCAGTGTGCGAATATTTCAAATTTTCGAAGAGCATAACTACACACTAGCATGAGCATTGTGAAGAGGAGTTTACGAGAGTATTAGCATGGCAACTGCTAGGGGTGCTGTGGTTTTGCGACGATGTGCCCAACACTAAATCGCTAGCGTGGGCCATGCAACTATATGGCCCCTTTTGAAACACAGCTCGCAACAAGTTTTTGCAACCCCCTTTTATTCAACATTTCTTATCCCCAAAGGGTCAACAAGAAAAAACCCTTCCACCTCACACGGGCTTGGCCAAGAATGCACAAACTGCACCAGCCAGCCACGGTGGGTGGAACAACAGCATTGTTCATCTAGGAAAAAAGTTACAACCACAGCTCGAGAAATCACACACAAGCAGGGGGAGGTAAAGGGAAAAAAAAAAAACCTTGAATATTCGACGCTCTTTCCTCGACATGTCAACAAAGCCGACGCTCTCCGTGCCAAAACATCTCTATTTCATTTTCGTCTCTCGGAGGGGGGAGAGGGGGAATGCGCCGCAAAATGCACACATACACGCACACCATCCATGCTCTTCAGAAAGAAAAGGCGTTGCTCTCATTGACTCATCATTGCTTCGCCGCCAACCACCTAAGAAGACACGGATCATTATTCCAAGAGCTTGCATAACAAACACCTAAGCTTTGCCTTCTTCAAAAGAAAGCAAACACACGCAGCAAACAAACAAGGCAGATAAATAAGTGGCAGCCACCTCCTCCAAGTTTGCTTGTATTCACATGATACGAGCGCGGCGCACAGAATACACAACTCTCAAGGGTGCATGACCTCCTTTTTTTGCTTGTCTCGAAGGAACAAAAGAGAACCGAACAGTGCAACAGAGAAAAGATTGTCACGCTTATGCTTTTCAAACTTTGCTTTTCACTATACTGAGGTTCCAGACCAACCGAAGCTTAATGCCCGGAAGCACTTGATTACAATCTGCCCATCTGACAACATACTGCTAATGAAGCTCCGATAATGCAAAAATTTGCTAATGGCAGTCGGCAGAGCTTGATTTATTTCCTCATCTGTCAGCTTTGCTTGCACCGTTCTATGCCATGCTTGAAAGGGAACTCTGATGCAGCATGTTATCGCGCACCATTTTTGTTAAAGAAGTGAAGAAAAGCCTGCACTGAGGTCAGACAAGGAGGCCGTACGTGACCCCTTACAGACCTCCGAGCAGGGTTTACATTTTTTTTTTTCATTTCTGCAACAAAGTGCTCCTGCGCTACGTGTTCATACTGGTCACAGACAGAACCAAAATAAATGAATAACTCTTCTCTTCACACATGAAAAATTCCTGGTATGTGTCCAACATTTATGCACTAACATTACGCTCTTGCTTCTACGATGTCCCCACCATGGTTTCATACTCGCAAGACAAGCTGCAAGGAAACCATCATAGGCAGAAGTAAAAGCAGCAAGAAGTTAGATTTTTGCACTCCCAATTCACAAGCCAAACTCCTCTAACATTAAGGCAGGCCTTACAACACCCACCGTGCACTACGAGTTCACAATAGTGCTGGTCTGCACATGGAGAACAGGTACACAGGAAACAGCCTTCAAACTTATTCAACGGATATATAACGCATTAATCGTTCAGGCACTACTGGGTGCTCGTTTCTTCACACTAGACATGAAAGCTATGATACGTTGGAGCCAAGATGTCAATAGGCCGGCAAAAAAATACACATCAAGTACAATGCTTGGTGGGCTTGCCGCTGCAGAATTTCCATGGTGGTTTGTCCCTATTAGTGCTCTAATCAGGTCCAACAACCTCACCACTACAGAAAGTAAGGCATAGCATCAACAAAGGTGAAGCCAATACAGGCTATGCAAAAGAACAGCGTTGGCGTGCTTTCAGCAGGTACGAAATGGAAAGACCTAGGAAGTAATGCTGGCATCCAGGCACTGCAAAATGGCCTGGAGTTTTGTTACCAAGCCCGACACCAAGTCAGAATAAAATCACAGAAGTTAATGCCTTCATTACAACAAAAATTTCCACATCCACTGACATAAGTCTGTGCAAGCATCTTGGGAGTTGGAGGACAGCATTTCAACCTACTAAACTCATTTCAATACAAGCACCAACAAATTACTCCAAGGCTGCAACAGAAGAAGTACATGCGGGAGAACTGTCTACTACACAAGATTTGCAAACCAGTCTCGCACTAAACTATAGCAGCCTGCCTTACCTCGTAATTGCATTACATGCACAGACATTTTGCAAAGCCAATGAAATTCATTGCTCTTCTGATGTCGTGACCAGTGATGGTCTGTTAACTGGCCAGCTTCCACTGCACCACCGGTTACTGCTTCATGAAGCTGCGAAGAGTTGCGCCAATCTACACCAAATCTGAACATCTATGCAACTGTCTGCACACATCACCAATACCAAGAAGACTGCATCAGCAAGGCAGAGAGACAAGCAGAATTGAAACTAATATAATTAAACAGAAGGTGAGAGGAAACAAATCGTACGAATCAAAAATGAAAGATTGGAAGAAATCGGAGGCTCTACAAAAAAAAAAAGATTCATCCAGCATGGGCGGCACAGAGAGGTGGGGGGAGAGAGTCAGTGGTGTTTCAGCTCGGAGGCAATTTTGTAGTTGAGGATCTTGGTCCAGTCGATTTTGGTTCGTGTCAGTGGCAACTGTCGGCGCAGCGCCTTGAATGTTGTGTCGGACATTGCCTGGTAGTTTTCAGAAATGGCAGTCTGAAAAGAAGAAAAAACAAGGAAGACCAAACACGTTAGCCATGGTGCTCTCTGGCCAAAGCTGCTACTGGACCATTAAACTCAAATCATCATCACTGTCACATGCACACAGCTAAAGCAGCAACAGTAGGTCCATGATGACATACTTACCGTATAAATGTGTAAGGGCCACACCGGTTTCCCGAAGGAAATATTAAAAAAAAGATCCATGTAAGGGCCACACCCAAACTTTCCATGACCCACGTGGGAAAAAGCTTAGAAATGCACACGCTGCAGCCTCCACGATCAGCTCCGGCTGTGAGCAACAGTGCATTTGATCACGGAGGCCACACACACAGGAGCTTCCAGGTGCCACTAACAGGTAGCGCCCGAGGCTGCAGGTCATCATCATCATCATCATCATCAACTTTTTCCTCTGCCGCGAGCTCCCGCTATCCATATCTGCATCATTATCATCAGCTCCTGCTTTCAGTGTCTGTCAAAGGCACGGGAGTTGTGGTAGCATGTTAGTTCACCGTAGTTGTGGCTTTTGTGTGCTGCCGCCAGGCGTTGCAATTTAGCACGATGGACAAGCACCTTAATAGCTACACGGCTGGGAGTTTGCTCTCGAACACGGCAAGCGTGCAGCGGGCAGGAAATGCGATGCGGCCAAGAAGTGCGTCTCACGATAGTGCAACCAGAAGGATGCAGTGAGGAACACAAGCTGCAAAAAGCGCTCTTTCTGAGGCAAGCCATGCAAGTTTCCCGAACTGGAAGAAGAGCTGTTCTGCTGTGTGATGGAAGTGCAGAACAATGGCTACGCGCTGACAACGGACACGCTGCGCAACTTCTTGTGGGAAGAGCATGCACCAGAGCACAGCACCAGCTCAGAGCAGGAAGACTCTGTGAGTGAATATCGAACATAGAATAAATGCCTCTCATTTTCTCAGCAGTGTGTTCTTACTTTAATTTTTTTTTCACATAGGGTGTATGGGCTGCACCCCGAAAACTGGCCCTCGAATCTTGAAAAAAAGATGCGGCCCATTTTACAGGCAAACCCGGCAATAACGAAACCGCTGGGGAAGGAAAATTTTTTCGTCCTTATGAGAATTTCGCTGTCGCGAAAATGGACACATAAGCACACCCATTACTTTCAAGAACCAAAATTTAATGAAAAAAGCCACTTATTTTGCTCTGCTTCACATTGCTGTGCAGGAGCTTCACGACTCGGGCTTCCCAGCTTGATAAACTATGCATAGCTTTGTAGTCGTCGTGGTCGCCGAGGAAAATCCGGATAACATCAAAAGCATCAAGCACATTACATGAGCTTACTTTCCTTCCTTGTGCTTGGTTTTTGCCACCCTCATCGTCACTCTCCTCATTTCCTTTGCGCACACTGTCGATAATAGCGTCGTCACTGAATTCCTCGTGCACGATCAAGTCGGTGTCCGTACACAAAAAGTCATCCAGTTCAACAGCGTCTGGCACCATTGCATCGACACTGCAAAGCGCGTCCCATGCTTTGGTCAGTGCCTGCAGATCATCACCACCTGCAGGAACACTCGCTTCCAGTTCTTCCAAGGCATGCTGACCAGCCGCGAAACCGGCATGCTTGAAGCAGTTCTAGACAAGGGTGGCCGAAGTAGCAATCCACGCCCTGGCAAGCGTCTCCAGCGCCATGAAAAGATCAATGTCCGTCGGTCACTTCATTTCTGTGTTTAACAACATCCGTCGGATGAGTCTTCCCTCGTATGCAGACTTGACACTCTTAATTTAATAACCCCTTGGTCAAGAAGTTGAATAACGGATGTGCAGTTCGGAGAAAAACAAATCAAGCGGGCGCTTGTCAGGACAACGTCTTCGATGTGGTGGGCACTGCAGTTATTCAAAAAAAAAGGCAGATGGATCTACCCTGCTTCCGCATATCTGAATCAAAGGCTTCCAGCCAGCTGGAGAACATTGCACGCGTCATCCAAGCACCACTTTCGGTGAGGTAATCGCCTGTGCTCAGTCGCCTGTACTCACCGTTCGGTGAAGTAACCGCCTGTACTCAACCGCGTGTACTCATCGCCTTTGGTTACCTTTAAAGCACCGTGGCTTCTAGCTCCGGCCTATCATGAGGAGAGGATGCTTGTCGGAACAGTCCATGTTTGAGCACAAAAGAATGGTCCCCCGATTTTTGCTCAGCTTTCCGCCATGGCATTTTTGTCCCTTGAGGTCGAGCATTTTCGATGGCAACATTTCACAGAAAAAGCCAGTTTCATCCGCATTATAAATTTCGGAGGACTCGTATTCGTCCATTACGCTTTCGTAACTTTCCTGCACCCAGGACGATGCTGCTTCAGCATCGATGCTCGCAGACCCCCTGACAACACCTTGGCAACGATGCAATGCCGTGCTTTAAATCGGCTTAGCGATCCGGCGCTCATCTTAAAGTTGTGCCCCGGAATGCACGCGAAGTCAATTGCCTTCTGCTGCAGAAGGCTTCCAGACAAAGGCATCTTCTCTTGTCGAGGAACCACTGGAATACGGCTTTGTCGACGTCTTCGCAGACCAGCGTTGCCACCGTCTTATTCTGCGCATGCGCGCCTTTCTGAAGTGCCGCCGAGATGCTGTTCTTAGATTTCAGAACCGTAGAAAGTGAGCTGCACGGGATACTGAATTCCTCCGTAATGTCAGACTTCTTTCTGCCATTTGCAGCTTCGGCGATGATTGCAGACTTCCTGCAGTGTCAAGAACTTGCACTTTTTCGACAGGCCAAAAAAAAAAAAACACTGCACACAAGCAAGTCACGGGCGAATTCGGAGTGCACGAGGCAGAGACGGTGAGATAGCGTAGCCGGCATGCACGAGGCGTGGTAGCAAAAAGAAAAAGGAGCATTCGTTGTTCTGCCTAGATGCTTCCCAAGTTGGCCGGCGATGTCAAGTGAAACGTCACGTGTGTGCGTAGTTGCCAACAGATGGGCTAGCAAAAAGCCGCTTTCAGTGAACAACAACAAAAAAATCTTGTTGCTATCATCATCATTACCGAACCGACAGAAAGTAAACAGCAAAGGCTACGCCGAAGATTGTTGGCAGAAATAAGTGGCCCCCATTTGTCGGATGAGTGTGCTGCTGCAGTTTCACCACTTCTCTGTTCCTAACTAGCTGATGTGCCGAAAAAATGTTGCAGATCATTACCTCAACCTTTCGTTAATGTGGAACTGCTTTTTAAGAACTCTTCGCTGTTCAAAGGGGGCAAATGCATTGAACTCTATGGAAGTTCGCCGGGGGCGCCAGAATTCTTCGTTGCCGCGAGAATTTCGTTCTTGAGGGCTTTTGTTATTGAGGGGTTCAACTGTATACGGTAGATTTGTCTGCTTTATCTCGTGCATGCAAACTGAATACACCCACAGACATTTGTACTTAAAAAATGGGCACGCACTCCTATGATCTCGCACAATAATCCTGTGTACTCAGTGGTCATTTTGCCTTAGCGGGGACGCAGCTTTGAATATAAACGTTCTTAATTTAATTCTGATTAAACTTTTTCTGCATGTTAGTAATGCTTTCAAACTTAAGTGCACAAAATTTCAACATAATATCTGGAGAGATTTTTTTTATACTAATTTTTTCTCTTCTACACCTTGTGAAACACCTGTGGACTACACAAAATGTGGTAAAAGACTGGTTTAAAATTTCTGAATGCATTCTACACATGATGACATGCTTATTTTTTTTCCATCACTCATTTTTTACAAAGCAGTTCGCGTGGACATGTCTAAAATGTAAACATATTGTCACACAAAAATCTACAATTTGTCGAAATGAAAAAGCAAGAATCTCAATCCAGAAGAGAGCGGAATTCTTCAAGTGCAACAAAACAAACAGTTATAAAGAAATCTGTTGCACAAGGTGAGTATCAGAAAACCGAAGCTTATAAAAACAATGATTTTTCGGAAAGTTCCCCGATATGCAATGCCACTGCGGTGCACCAATTGCTTAAAAAATACTTGGGTTTCCCACTGCATCTTTGAATTCGATTTTTCCATCGTTTTTTCGTTCTAGTGGGTGGAGGCCTTGGGAAAGGTGGGGATGGTGGGTGGCACCTCTGGAGGGTGAAGGTGGGCGATGGTGGGGTGGGTAGAGAATGGTGATGGTGGTGGGCAGCTCTTATAGAGCCTCGGTAGGGAGGTAGCTTGTAGGTGGTGCTTGTGAAGGGTGGAATCTGGTGCCAATAAGCTTCACCCCTAACTGATGCCAAATTCCTGGGCGGAAGTACAGCTATGTTACTTACACAAAATAGTGCAAGTGTTAATGCTTTTGTTATCCATTCCTTAGCTTCACAAGGCAAATGTGTACAAAAATGAACTGGCCACACCACACCAAAATATAAGCAGCAAAATGCTTCAGACCACCCACCTGATACTCGTTCTCTGCATCCTCAACGATCTGCACGAACTCCTTGGCAGCTTGCTGCTCGTTCTGGAGGCGAGAAATAACCAAACACAAACTTTAGCACAGTCGGCAAATGGGAAGTGCCTCATCTCAGAGGGCACCCATACGCATCGGAAGCACTGTGCGTAAATCGGTACAACTTTTGCCTCTTTCATTCAAATGTTGAGACCTGCAGCGAGCACGGCACACATAACCAAGACGAGGAGTCAATGGTGCAACATCTCTCTGCCCCTCTCTCTTTGCCAAGGCCTAAAAGATCACTTGGACACATTTTGCTTGTACTATCACGGAAAAAAGTGGTATACTCCTCGCAGCGGGAGCCGGAGCAACAGAAAACTGCATTATATCGCCATCTACAGGCGGCATCTGGGAGCGAGACAGCCAGTGGAAGCCCTTTATTATCTGCAGGCATGTCGCTTGAATCGTTTCAATGTTTCGTAATTCAGCTCGCCAGAATGCCGAGCGGCACCGCAGCAGTAGCAATCTGGTGGTCCTTTTTCATTTTATGTCCTCTTTTTTTCCACGCACGGGAATTTTATCGCATCATACCAGTGCGCGCCCCGGCTCTCAAACTATATCTTGAACGCACGTGGGAAAAAAGAAGATATAAAATGAAGAGGGCCATCAGATTGCTGCTGCTGCAGCGCCGCTCGGCATTTTTGCGAGCTGAATCACGATACATTGAAACGATTCAAGCGACATGCCTGCAGATAATAAAGGGCTCCCATTGGCTGTCTCGATCCCAGATTCCGCCTGTAGATGGCGTTGCAATGCAATTTTCCGCTGCTCCGGCTCCCGCTGCATGAAGTATACCACTTTTCTCCTCGATAGTACATGACTTATACTGCTGTCCTACTGCATACAACGAGTGCGATGGCTTCCATTCAACACACGTTCCACTACAGCAGGCAAACTGCAGGAATCATTGCTGCGAGGAAGAGGGACCCACCGTGATGTTGAGGGTGGCCTTGATCTCCTTGGAGCTCACTAGTTGGACATTGCCGTCCTCATAGTAGTGCACCTGCAGGGACACAGAAGACATGCGCCATTTGCATACATCCTATATGTGCTGCATGCATACAGAGAGCCTCATTCGAAATTCCGCAAGTACCGTAAAAACCGGAATATAGGTCGAACTTTTTTAAAAAAACCGTGGTGAAAAGTCGACCCTCATCTTATATACCGGCCATTGGTGGAAAAACTACGGAAGTCTTGCAACAATGGGTGGCTGAACTCAACAGCATCCCTCCATCACCATCGCCATCAACAGCAGTGCCGCCACTTTACGTTTCCATAGTTGCGAAGCTATTTTGGTTAAAGGCTGCTTTTTCACATTTTGTTTCAAAATGAGCAGAAGCCGATACTGTTAACCACCGATACTGTTACCGCCGTCACCTTCAAGAAAAACGCGATTGAGTACGCGGAAGCTCACGGCAACCTGACGGCACAGCGCGAATTTGGAGTAACCGAAAAAAGCATTCAGTACTGGCGGAGGCAGAAGCTGCGAATTACAACTTGCAGCAACCGGAAGAAAACTATTTCGTGGGTGGATGGCAGCGTATTCAGAATTGGAAGGAAAGGTAGCGCTGCATGCAAGATCACTGCCTGTGACTGCCGAATGCATCCGCGTGAAAGCAGTAGAGATCGCGCGTGCCTCTAGACTCACGAGGGCGCAATACAAGGGCTCACCATCCTGGGTGCGGCGATTCATGAAGAGAAAGGGCTTTGCTCTGCGGCGCCGTACTTCTGTGTGCCAGAAACAAACACGCGGGTCGATGGGCGCGCGCGATACTGTTAAAAAGTTGGCCACCATTGTGCAACCTGTTGAGTCGCATTTGTTTCAAAGTAAGGGTGTCTTTCAGCACTTTTTTTATTGAAAAAGATTGTTTTCATTTTTAGAATTGGTTAGTTGGGGGGTTGACCTATATTCCAGTCCGACCTATAGTCCGGTTTTTACGGTAGGCTTTCCCGCATATCGTAGTTGACCAAAACAAGATGGCAGAGGTCACCAGAGTTACGAAGGCGACGGGACAAATACCATGGGTGTGGGCATTAAATACGTAACATATTAAAAAATATGAAGGATTAAAAAAAAACGCACTTTCAGGCTGCAAACGTTTGAAGCAGGTCGTCGGCCATATTCGTGGAATGTGTGATACATGGGAAAGCCCACTTGCAGAATTTCGCACAAGGTCAGGCACAGCAGCGTCGGAATGAGATAGGTCCACGCAACAAACAACGAAGAGAACGGGATCTTTGTATTGCTTTCTTAGAACTGTAAACCCGATTGCAGGATAGGTTTCACAGCTATTTTGGTTTTGCCAGGGTCGAATTCATATAAGCCAGTGCGGTATAAGATCACTGGCGAGTATTCAGTAATTCTTGAATACCATATAAACTCATGTAAGGGCCGCACCCCGTTTTCCTGACTGAAATATTAAAAAAAAAATATCCTTGTAAGGGCTTCACCCGAACTTTCCACAATCTACGCAGAAACAGCCTTTGAAATGCACGTGCCGTGGCCTCCGCAATCAGCTCCGGCTGCATGCGATGGTCACGGAGGCCACGCATGCACACACGAGCTTCCAGAAGCCGCTCACAGATAGCGCCTCAAGCCCAATTCAAATGCAAGCGAAAATGCTAGCGAATCCTGCGGCCACGGCGGAGAAACCTGTTTTGAGTCGTTGCGGCGATGAGCGGCGAGGTTCCAACAAGTTAGAAATTTTCGCTGCAACGCGCCGCTCAATCGCTCAGTCGCTTGCATGTGAACCTGCCTTGAGGCCGCAGGTCATCATCACCATAGTCAACTTTTTTCTCTGCCGCAAGCTCCCGCTATGCATATCGGCATCAGTAACACCAGCTCCAGCATTTTGTGGGTGGCTGTCAAACGTACGGGAGTTGTCGTAGCGTGTTAGTTCACTGCAGTTGTGACTTTCGTGTGCTGCTGCTGAGCGTTGCAATTTTAGCACGATGGGCAAGCACCTAAATAGATACACGGCTGGGAGTTTGCTCTCAAACACAGCAAGAGTGCAGCGGGCAGGAAATGCGATGTGGCCAAGAAGTGCATCTGACAACAGTACAACCAGAAGGATGCACTGAGGAACACAAGCTGCAAAAAGCGCTCTTTCCGAGGCAAGCCATGCAAGTTTCCCGAAATGGAAGAAGAGCTGTTCTGCTGTGTGATGGAAGTGCAGAACAATGGCTACGCGTTGACAACAGACACGCTGCGCAACTTCTTGTGGGAAGAGTATGCACCAGAGCACAGCACCAGCTCAGAGCAGGAAGACTCTGTGAGTGACTATCGAACATAGAATAAATGCCTCTCATTTTCTCAGCAGTGTGTTCTTACTTTAATTTTTTTTTTTTTTACACATGGGGCATATGGGCCGCACCCCGAAAACTGGCCCTCGAATCTGGAAAAAAAAGTGCAGCTCTTACACGCGTTTACATGGTATAAGGAAATTCTTGAAATATCAATTTTTCGCATATGGGTGCAGACATATTCTATTCGTATTTGAAATTTCGAATATTCACATACTCCTACCAATGCTGACAGACCAACGCTGTCAGATTTTTGCAAGTAAACGTTGCTCATGAACTATCCCATCCAATCTGGCAATGTTCAGGTCCTAATTCACAGCAATGAAGCTTCCACTTTAGCAAAAATTTTTTCACAGCTACAGTGAATTTCATTGTAGCAGGACTCGACTGTACTTTCACAACTAAGCTTTTTTTTTTTAAAACTGCACATCAACGTGCACACCAGTAGAAGAGGTCTCAAACTAGCAACTGAGTGGTGCAGAGCCCGTCTCGAGACGGTCTGTTGATGTGAATGACACAGCCAGAGCCGCCAGGTGTCCAAGCCCCCTCACCTGTACTCGGACCAGCCCCTTCACGTCAGCGGTGGCGGCACCTGAAGGGAAGTTGACCGTCCAGACACTCCTCCAACGGCCATTCCTGAAAAAGGGTGTACAAAAATGCTCTTTTTAATCTCGGGACCCACTTGTATTGCACCACAAGCCTTTTTCAGACTGCTCTTCCTCAACCAGGCAGCACATGACAAAATTAACGTCAACTGATAAAAGTACTTGCACCTACTCTGAAATTTCGATATCTACAGTGCCGTACTGACTGGTGACTTTCTAATTACTGTGAAGATGCTGAACATGATGTAGGAGCTCCCAGGCAATGCTTGTGCCTGCTAACGACTAATAAGCAAGAGATCATGATGATGGATTTTTATGGCACAAGGGCATCTACGGCCAGAGCGCCATGGCACAAGGTATTTTCCATTTTTCAAGGTGGGGTCGAAGACCCATTTCCCAAGCATTTCACCCTAAAGAAGCCGAGCACCAGACCAGGGGAAAGCTTGTACCCATTGTATCCCCAGTGGGTACCCAGCGGCACTGGGGATCAAACCCCGCACCTCCCGCATGCGAGGCGGATGCTCAACCACTTGAATAATAAGCAAGAGACTCCCAGATTTTGAGTCTCGGTTTTATTTATCGTACGATCAAAGACTACTTGAGATTTCCCTCATATTGCTGTGAAATGCTAGAAGCCAGCAGCAACAGAACTTGTGACCAAGATTTCATGCACGTCAGTAATGATAATCATCCTTCCCCACAAAAGTCAGCAATTATAACAGTACAGTACAGTACAGTATGGGCATTTTCACACAGCATCTCCACCCAGCCACAACTGTCATCACTGAGCCAGGTGATACCCAGCACTGGCAGCGAAACAGCACACCTAGCACAGAAGCACTGCTCACCAGAAGTTCTGTGCCTGGAACTGATGGTCCTCAAGGCAGGCAACGAGGGAAAGCTCCTGGGCACTGGTGCTGCGGTCAAAGACAGCGCACGACCCATGCCTGTAGTGCTCACGCGAGTACTGCGTCCAGGCCTCCTCAAACGCTGCCCGCCAGCTCTCTCCGTGGCCCTCGGGCAAGGCACCGCCACCATCACCGCTGGAGCCCACTGGGTGGCTCTGGTAGTCGGAGGCCTCCTTGCGCAGGTGGTCATACCGGAAAGACTGCCGCGTGCGCGGGTCGTAGAACCGGCCCTCGCCCAGGTCATTGTAGTGCGTGACGAGCGCCTGTGCAAATAGAGAGAGGGTAGGGCAGCTCTAACACCGGACGAAAAAGGCTCTGTGCAGACTTCACGCTTCTCAGAGACTTGCAAAATGGTGACAGGCACTAGCTAAAGCCAAAGACTGCCAACTCCAATGCAGTGATTATTCCAAGCGAATGACTGGGCCTAATCAGGCGCAAATATTATGTACAAGGTAAAGCAGTCTACCATAGTAACAACTGATCTCTAAAACCTTTACTAGATGCACGAGCATTGGTGGGTGTCACGACCATGACATTGGTTTCAGCAACCTTTGCATAGAAAATTGCTCACAAAAACCACTTCACTGCCGTAAGGACAAAGACATTCTTTTCTGAAAACCAAGAATTTAGTAAAATATCACATAACGAATTCCTGTGGCCAAAACTGTCTCAGAAGTTTTAAGGAACGATGTGAAACACCACATCATCGCGACACCCGACAAGACACAAGGTTGCGATCAACTATGTGAAAGAACTTCACTATACAATGCATTTTACCCGTCACCCTTCGGAAACATTTAAGCACGTTACTAACGTTCCAGCATGCCTTAGGTGCGCCTAAAAAAAAGTCGGCAAACTGCCTTGAAAGGCCAGCAACGATGAACTCAGACAAGGACTCTTAGACAAGTGCAAACATCACTAAATCCAGTGACTGAATAGCCCGTTGTTCTGGACCTCTGCCTCCACTGCCATGCGCTCCACAAAAAACGAGCACTTTAGAAATTTGCACACGCAGAATTCTGTAAAGGTGAAAAGATAACGCTATGTATAGAGACGGAATGGTGGCATAATACCACTGCTGTCAAACTGCACATGGGAACTTTCAGCAAGGCCACAGGGCCACAGAATTGTTGGGGAGCATACAGGACCCGAAAGCAACAGGACAACACAGAGAGGACAAAGTACGGGGATACTTGCCTTGTGCTCAGAGCCTTCAATCTCTACTGGTGTCAGCTGATCTTTGTTGTATTGCGCAAACGCACTGCGCAAGAAAAAAATTATGGGACAATAAGATCTCTATACAGCGCAATGGACAAAGGACAAGCGAGCAGACTGGAAAGCGCTCGTGTTTAAGAATGTTGCACAAACTAGCTCAACTCTCCGTGCTATTACAATAAGATCTCTGATGCAACAACTCTGAGACAGCAGTAGGATTTACTCTCGACAATTACTATGATGCTCTTACTTTAAGCCGAGGCTTCACACATGCAACAGAATTTTTCTGGGGGGTGCAGGTGGGCAGAAGTGGGAGACTCTATTCCAAGATTCATTCTAGACTGCCGTTACATTTTAGGAAAAAGCAGTGGCGTTTATGAACTAAGCGAAAGCTATTTCAGCACCACTGGGCTACCCCTCACCTGGACGCCTTTTCTTTGAGCAGTGTGTCATTGTTCAGCAGCAGGCGGACATCATTGAACACTTCGTTGAATTCTCCCGGCGGTGCAAGCTGGATGAAGTCCGACACTATGCGAACCTGCACAACAATGTCAACATCCTGAGTGACGATGCAGCATTTGCTATACAATTATGCAGCATGTGGTCCTACATGCTTCCATGATGCAATTAGCAACTATTAGGGGTGAATGGATGCGACCGCGAGCGAACTTGGTCACAGGAAAAACATCAGAGATCGAAAAAAATTCGTTAGAGGCACTTAGATATCTCTTAACTGTGGGAAGGCGAAAGCTGTTTATGATCATCCACGTTTCATTACACCACCCGCCACAGTGGGCAGTTTGCTCACAGTCTAGTTGGCAGGCTGTGATCACATGACAAGGTCACGTGACCTAGGTGGTGATGTAACGGAAGGACACCGCGAGGTTACGTGACCAGACGGACGGTATGTGCCGTTAAAGGCTTTCGCCTTAACAGCTTGCCCCAAAGCCAGCCGGTTACTCAGGGCGAGAACACACGACAAAATGACTGCAGGATAAAAGACATGACATACTGCAGATTTAGGAAGCCCAAGAGCATCACGATTTATATATCTCCTCCAGTTCTAAAACTTAATGGCTTACTATCTCACAAAGCATCATCTGCACATTTACTATAGTCCATTCCATACATCAGGTGCAACGCTGTGAAAGGTACAGAAGTAGTCCCCATGGGAAAATAAAGGGAAGCATGTTATTCTGCGCTTGTTCTGTGGCTGAGTGGTCTAAGGCATGAGAGAGCGACAGCGTGTCGTCAGCAATAACAGTGCATATAATCAAGCTCATGACAAATGTGTCATGTGGTAAGCTTGCAGGCAAAGCATTTACTACATTTCACTCATCACAAGGAACGCACTACTTTTTGGTCGCGGATGTGGGCAGCACAAACAAGAGCGCTAGCTTTGACATTGTTGCACCTGATGTATGAAACGGAGTATAATCACAACACTAATGCGGACACACCCTCTCCTTACCCTAAACATGACTTTTCACACATATCAAATGAGTAACTTCACGCTTTCAATCCAAGATGAATATTTGGACACGCTTTTCTCAACCTTAACGTGACTTTTCAAAGGTTTCTTGATGCTTATCAATTCAAGATGCATATTACCTAGGTATAGAAAAATTTTGCTGGACTTATCAAAAAGCTTGTCACACGGTTGCAAATTTGGTGAAAAGAAAAGGTGATATCAGTTTTACGGACAGAATCCTTGCATGCTGGGGACATGCTTTAGTACTGTTAGCATAACCTGCGGCCCACACCCTTTTAAGCAATTTTTTGTGCTCACCCACATGGCCAGGTAACATGATCTGTGTTTTGAAATGATGCGTCATGCCTAATGCTCAATACCCAGTTTGTTGCACATCAAAGCTGCATCAAAAATTTCAGTCGTAATAAGCAAACTGTGTGCACTTTTTTTCATCTGTTGTCATATCAATTTATGCGAACAGTACCCAAAAGTGAGATATGGCAATTACAAACAAAAGGTACCACTAGGTTAAATAAAGTTTATATCTGTAAGTCCATGGTACTGACATGGCATTGTTTTGGAATGATGCATCTTTAAGATATGCTGACACAAGCATTGGACGAAGAGGATAAATCTCCTATAAGAAGTTTCGATGGCAAGTATTCCAGGAGGTGTGCACTAAGCAGACACGTCCAAACAAGAACACAAACTGGACATGAACTATTGCATTAAGAACAGCAACACTTGCAGTAAGCATCACAAGGTTCGGGCAGCATCCCAAGACCAGACAGCAGTGTTTGTTCGCAAATGTTTATATTTACCCGAGCACACACATGCATGCAAACACTAACACACACACACAACAGCGACATATGTACAGGCTCTTTCACCCTTAGAGGGAAACTAGCAGCGCGTGGCTGCCATGCTTCGAGTAACACTGTGGGCGAAGGGCAGCGAGAATTGGTGCCTCAATGCGCATGCGCGGAAAGAGCAACCGGCCGTGCTTGTTTTGCGCATGCGTCTTTGCAGCCGATTCTTCCCCGCTGTCGGCGGCAGCGCTTCGCGAAGCACGGTGGCCACGCGCTCCCAGTTTCCCTCTAAGTGTGAGAGAGCTTGTACAGTGACATTTATGTACACAGAAACTCTTGCCCTCTCATTTTGACATGAATCGGCAGACTCATCCCATGTCCAAAAAACCATGTATTTGAAAGCAATTTCCACGGCCACTGTCAGCCAACCTGTGAAACCTTCCTCCCTTGTCAATTTATAGCCTGGTGCCGAAGCGCAAATTTATGGCCAGAGAAGGTATGCGAATGCAGGGTTCAACATCCCAAAGCAACACTTGGGCTACGAGAGACGCCGTAGTGGAGTGTTCCGGATTAATTTCAGCCACCTGGGATTCATTTAACATGCACAGAGATCGTATGGCACATGGGCGTCTATGCCATAGCCACTAAGCTAACAAAATGCAAAGGTTGTAGTACCAACTCCTCCCCTTGACCATGAAGGCGCTGTGTGAAGGGAAAATGTTTTGACAGCTACGTTACCACGGTGCTTGTTAAAGCTGCTACAGAGGCCACGGATTTGAAGTGTAGTAAGGAAACTCTTAGCAGGGGTGATTGCGGGATACATCATGCATTATTTTTAACTTTATTCTCATGACGGTTCTTCAAAAGGAAATTTCTCGCTCAGAGGGGGGAGGTCACCTCCACCTCCTCAAATCCACCCTGTCGGCGCCGTCTTATTGCGCAAAGGCCCCTTTTCTTCAGGAGCCCGAGGAAGTTACGGCTCGCGCGACTTCCCGAAGCGAGAGCAGGCGTCGGTCGCGGTCGCGCGATAACGCCGGAGCGTGTTTGGCGCTCCGAGCACGAATAAAGAATAAAAACGGAACGCATGAAAGGGGCGAAGCCAGCGGACAAAAGAACGTAAAAGGAAAGAAGAAAACAGACAGACGACAAGCAACGACAACGCACCGCCGGCGCCGTGCGCGGCGTCGGAATGCAGCAGAGAGCGACGCCTGCTCTTCGCGTACTCGGGCGCCCGCCGTTCGTTAGCAGGATACGGTCACGCTTTGGCGGACGCGAAGAATGGGTCGCAGCCGCCGGCAGCAACAACACACGTGCCACGGAGGTTGCGATAAAATAATAAGAGAATACAAACACAGTTCAAAACAAACGGCAGTCGCTCGCTCGCACCAGCGTGGGAATGACGCATCGCGTAACACCGCTACCGCCCACTCACGATGCTGCACTGCGACGAACAACACATCGCGGCGAATAAAAAGGTGTCCTTTTTTATTTCAGATTTCGAGCACGCCATTTTTAGATGAAGCTTCTGGCAGCTTTCGCGGTGAATCAAACAGGCATTTTTCACGGGGGGAAAAACCCAGCAAATGCGGAAGAATGGACGTTCGCGGAAGCAGACGGGACGGTTTTGAAAGTCGTCTGCTTCGGGCTATGGGGCACTTAAAAATAAAAAAATTCGCCTCTTAGCCCGTCGAAATCGCCGGCGCTTATCGACAACAAATCAGCAAGCATTTGTAAACAGTGCATCGACACTCGTGCTTTGTGCATGAAATAAGGAATCGAACGAAGCAGCCAATAGTAACGTGGCCACGTAAGAAACTGAGACGTAACTAACCTACATCGGGACCTACAAGAGCACGTAGCAGGTAACCTCATCTGATAAGCCGCCTATCGACGAAGTGGCCAACCGACGTGTACTACGCGAAGCCCGATCGTACCAGATAAGTCGTTCGCACTCGGAAATCAAGATTACGAAGCCAGCGAAATTTTCATCCGTGCACGAAATCAACTGAATAAACAATCCGTGTCGCCTGCAGATCAACATACAACGTTATGCGCTGAGCTGAGCAGCATGTTTAGTTTCCCGTGATAAAGATTCAATCGGGTCAACTAGGTTACGCATCGTGCAATTCTGAAGAACACAGCGCGACGACTTCGAAGGCGTGACAAACAAACAAGTGCTTTCACTTAAGCATGCAATCATCGATTTGGGCGCTTAGCTTGCTAAACAGCCTCGCACGGTCATGACTAATCGTTCTGTTTGAAAGTACCGACTGCGGTCTACATTGCCTACACGCGGCCAAAAGCAGGTTTCAGTCGTTCTGGAGTGGCACTACACGACAAACCTGTGCGCTCTCGCACCTGAAGCACGTATCTGGGCTGTGAGCAAGCGCGGTTTCCCCAGACACGTCGCCCATAAAGCCCCCAAAGACGATAACGTTTCGTCGGAGTGGACTTTGTAACGCTGACAGGAAGCGACTCAACGGCACGTTCCCTCCACTCTCAAAACAACACCCACCGACGCAGCATCGTTCCTAAACCGGTCCGCCGATGGCATCGCCGATCGCTAAACAAAAAGCGGTTCCCTGCAACGAAAAAACGCTGTCCGCAGCTCCCAACCGGAGAGTGGCCTTTTCAATTCGAGGGTGCATGCGATGCACGCCTTGCCGAGCCCAAGGCAACAGCGCGAGCTCGCTTTGGGTTGTTTGAAAACGAGCACCTAGCGAGAGAGCATCGAGGTGGGATTGGCCCCCCTCTTGCTTTTGCTATTTTTTTAAGCCTAACCCGGCGAAGCTTTGAAAAACTCGGCTCGAACAAGTACGGACGAGTGGAACGATTTCCAAACGAACGGTCCGGTGGAACGCCACAGTCATGAACGAATGAGCTGGAAAGACACCGGCAACAGTCACCACAGCGGCGCTCGATAAGTGATATCACCGGTGATCGCTGCTCTATGGGAGTCGGGACAACCGCTGTCAAAAGTTCGACATGCGCCGCAAGACCATTGACTGGCCTAGACCACCGGCCGCACTTGACGCTCGGCATATATTCTACGAATTCGCACTTAGCGAGAACGCTGCGGAAGCGTAAAAAGTCGCTGGAAATACCTTTTCTTGGTCGGATATCGGCTCATCATAGTCTGACGCCATCTTTACACGCCTGCGACCGAGGAATCATGGGATTGCACGACATCCTGCGTTCTTCACACTAGAGGCGCTACAAGTCAATCAAATGAGAGCGTGTCAAGTGCGTCCTTTCTTCGAAATTTTGGCGCCGTTTTAGGTGAGATTGGAGTTCCGATTAATGCGATGACCCAGAAACACGAAGGCAATCGCTAAATTTTTTCCAACATGTCGCTTGCTGAGTCTGTGTATCTGTTAAAGCTATCGTCAACGGCCAAATTCAAAACTAAATTCCAAATTACACCTGTATTGTCCATCTTAAGTACATCTACAATTTGCACGCAGATGAAACAACTGGCGTAAGTTCGATATAAAATCGCGGGCGCAACTCCAGCCTCGGCCTCTATCTGAACTCTACAACTCATTTTGAGCAAGCACCTTCAACTCTGAATAACCATGCTATACTAATCACAGAGGGAAGCAGCCGACTTGTTCCGATCGATCGTTTGTTCCATAAGTTTGCAAATTTCGTTGTGATGCCGAACTATATTGTTATTTCAGGTGCTGCTTCTTTCTGGAATTACCTTCGAGCTCGTCAAGCTATCGTTTCTTTTTTCCGGCAAAGCCAGTAGTTAAGCCTCTCGATGTCATAGCTGCAGTTTTTGCGCCGTTACTGAAGCTGCATCGATAGGGCTTGTTGGTTCTTAAAGGTCACTTCGGTAAGCTAAAATCTCAGCGCTTGCGAAATAACGTTTACGGACCAAAAGAAAGATGAATATATGAATATTTCTGACTTGTTCAGTTTTACCGATATGCTGCCTTATGTCCCACGTACCTATTTCAATGCCAGGTACAGGCATAATAAATTTAGCAATTATTCATCGTCATCATCATGACCAATTATTAAATCTACCAAAATTATCAGCTCCATCCAACCTCCCCCCCCCCCTTCTTATAGATAATGTGAATTTGATAAACCAACCAATGCATTTTTCTTTTTTTAATTCGTGGTGTTGATCTATGGGAAACTAATAATGTACTCATTTTATCGGTGAAAGATAATTGATCAGAAAATAGAAAATGATACAATAACTACACAATAGAGATCGATGATTGATTAGGAAGCAATACAGTAACTACACTATCGATTTCCTTTAGATCAACACAACTAATTAAAGAAAAAAATAAACGTTCCCCTATGCTCCTTGTTTTCGGTGACTGTTGGTTTTCTTCACACGTATATCATAACGAGCTCCACAATTCCCTTTCAAGAATTTATTTACAGTCACTGGACAGCAGAACGCGAACTTGTGTGAGGCTCACGAGCAGTGATCAGTGACATTTAGTGAGCAGTGATTCCACTCTTTCGTCTGACTCTTGCGCTTGGGTTCCGTGGCATGGGGCTACGACGCGCATGTCACCTGTTTTTACCGCAAATCTAAGGCGACTGCGCATGTTCACTTTGAGTGCTGCAGAGAATAAAGAGTAGCTGGTTGCGTAGGAACTACAGCAGATGGCGCTACTTGACTCTGAGCCACCGAAGGCCCGAAGCAGAGCGCGCCAAGTTTGAATTCAAGAGGGCACACCCTGGCGACCCTACCCGAACTGTAAATAAACACTGTGGCCAACGAGCCAACTACAATCACGTCCTGTGGGATTGCAAAATAGAGCCACCTGCGGGTGATCTAGTTGCCGCTCCTTCGCTCGAGCGGTGGGTGGCCGTGCTGGCTAGCTCTGACCCCAGAACGCAAGTTCTGGCGGTGGAGTGGGCTGACAAAGTCGTCGAGGGCTATGTACTCTCGAACACCTAACGCGACCTCTCACCAAGCTCTTTCCGGCGATTAAAATGTTTTACAATCAATGACCCTACCGATACTTGGCTGGTCCACATGTGTGGGTATGTGCGATTAGATGACCGGATGGCAACAGCGAACAACTCTCTAGAGCTTGAACATGTTGTAGAGCTCCAATACGCAGCCAGGCGCGTGATGATGACTCGTGCTCACGCGTGCCACAAGCGCCGTAACGGAAGCTTGCAATGGTGCAACCGCGCACGCAAGAGTCTAGGAGGTTGAACGCTGACGTGTCCAAAGGGAGTGCCCGTGTAGCAGGCGATGCAGGGGGTTACGTTCAGCTGCAGTCTGGTCGAGGTGACGTTTTTGTCGACTGCCGTCGACGATGAACGGAGAAGCCTCCGGCTTTGTACCGAGACTGCTGACACCTGGAAGGTCGTGCGGCAACGCACCCGGGCGCTCCGCCCGCCGAAGTGACCTAATGGGCGTGCTGTTCGGCTGTAGAGCATATATGGGTTCGAATCCCTGGAGCGGTGGCCGCACTCTGATGGAGAGGAAATGCGAAAATCCCGCGTGCTGTGCGACGTCAGTGCATTTTAAAAGGACTCTGAGGAAAAATAGAAGTTCGTTTGTACATATCGTTGGGATACCGCGCTATAAACAAAGGGATCACTCGCACAGAAAACGGAGCTTTTTATAAGCTACAAAAGAAGAAAAAAAAGAGCTAAATACAGGTGTCGCCATCACCGGCTGATTTCGCAAGTTAAATGCATACGTCGACGCCGATTCCAGCGCGGATCCCAGAGACTACGTTACGCCGCAATTCATTTCAAAACTGTGATCTCGGAGTACTTTTCGGTAAGGATGTCATGAGTTTGAATCGGCCTGCGGGAAGATTTCTGAATTCAATTTCCTCGCTGATAAATGCGCATTTCTGCAACGCATAGCCTGGAAGAGTCAGGGAATCAATTTTTACTGAGAACAATAACTGGATGGAGTTATCATCAGTGTCTCGTTTAATAACCCTAGGTTGACAGGATGAATCAACTTATTCTCTCTTCCCGACCTGCGTATATGTTATAGCGTAAATAGAATACCTGTATATAGTACCCCTCCCTCTGTCTTTTCTGTCTGTCCCCTCACCTCTTCCATTTCATTTCTCCAGTCTACGTGTCATCCGTTTATTTCTGCTGCCGCAGCTGAGGTGCTTCCGTAGCGAAGGCAGATGCCGGGGGTAGCAAAAATTTTTTCGTTTCCTTTTATTATTTTTACAAATAAACCACTACTATACTACAATTCTCTCTTCACCTTTTCCCTCACGGCGCAGTTCCGGTGTCCACCAAGAGTGCGGCAGATACTGTACATTCCTCGTAATATTTTTTTTTTGCCCGACGTTCCGCCCCATTCTCATTTCATTCTCCCAATGACGCGATTGGTTGGGACCAATCAAAACAGCCTACGTGAGCACGTCGCTGAAGTTTGCACATCAAAGTCACCTGTTCCCTGTAGCTCGTGCTCAAAAGCTGACGCGCCTCTCCCGCGCTCCACTGGTGGTTGAAAACAAACAGCGGGCTTCTATACTGCGCATGCGCACGATATACAGGCGCAAAGATTCCGGCAGCTGTCGTATTTGCACCTGCCAACTCGCAGGCGCAGTTGGAGCACTTGGCTCTTCGTGGAACCGGTTCGGTCCTGCATCGCCCTCGTGCGTTGGTTTCTAAAAAGTTTTCGGGGCATGACAGACGAATTTCTGCGTAGCTCCGTAGAGGGTGCCACATCTTGCGGAAAAGACAGATTCATAAAGCTTCCATACACATTCTTCTTCCCTCACTCTGGCCGGGAAATCCGTGGAAGGACAGTTCACGAGCGCCTTCGCTGCCTTCGGCAAATAAAGCTCTCTCTCTCTGCTCGGGCAGCCTGCGGCTGAGCAGTACTTACGTATCATGGCAGCGCGAAATGCAACGCGAATTTAGCACAATGCATGCGGGTTTCAACCGCCAAGAAAGCACAGTGAGAAAACCTGAGCAAGCTATGCAGATGCACAGACGGCAATCACACGTGCTATGTACTAGGAGGTAGGGAGGTAGGGTATGTATAAATAGGTGAAAAACATTTGATGCATGGTTTAAAGTATTCTTTCTTAAGGCACAAATGTTGTTTTTGTCGATCTAATATAAAACAACACAACGTAACACAACGTATTTCTATTTGTTGGCAAAATTTGCTGTGAATTTATTGGTTATCCAATCATCGAGCGCCCACCCGATGATGTCATGCCAACTACAAAGAACCGCCGCTGTGTGGAGACACCATCGGTGCCATGGTCTCGATTTTTCGATAAAATTAAAACGTTTAATATCGAAATATATGCGTTACGATCGACGCTGATAGCATCACATAACTCAGCTATATCAACAAGCAAAGCGGATGTGCTCTGTTTGCAGGGCCCCTGAAGCATGGATTTTGGGTCGTAAGGATCCGTAATATAGTTATAGGTTAAAACCAACGTTTTTTTTTTATTATTAACACGGCATTACATGGCCACTGTGGAGCTTGAACCGCACTGGTTTAGGTTACGGCCTCTGCTCGCACTCCTGCCTGGATGCATAAGACGGGCATGACATCGTCTCCGCTATGTTCTTTATGTGGTGTGTGTGGAGATATTGAACATCATATTATGCACTGCCCAGAGTACAACGCGGAAAGGTATGTGATGTTCGCTTCCTTCAAGAAGACAGGAGCCCTTCGCAGTACAGTTCAGGACATTGTCTACCCGAGTGGAAGCCAGACATGCAGGAGGGAGGCTGCACGCCTTCTTTTAACATTTCTGCAGGACACTGATCTTGTCTCTAGAAGGTGACAGCAGGAACGGACTTTGGTCTACTGTGATTGAATGTGTGCGTAGATGGTGTCTTCTCTAGTGGACTATGTTATGCTATGAGTGAATGTGTGCATTGATGGTGACACTGCAATGGACTGTGCTTCTACTGTGTCTGAATATGTGCATAGATGGTGACTTCTGGAGTGGACTGTGATGTGGACTGTGTGGAGTGAATGTGTTCACAGATGGTGACTGCAGGACGAGAATATGTGTTCCTATAAGTGACTGTGCGCATAGTGGGGTAGGTCCGATAGGTTTTAGGACATTATTAACATAGAAGTGACGCTACGGTGGAGCAATTGCCGGCAGAATAAGCAAAGCTAATGCACACCTGTAGCATCCAACACCTCAACTCAACTGGTTTAGGTTAATCTACCACCAAATAACCGCAGTCTGAAAAGTAAACAAACAAAAGTACTGCTATTAACGATTATCTTTAATTTTTAATCAGTCTAGCAGCTTGAAAGATCAAAAAAGCTACATTTATAACATGTGGATCAAATATCTTTTTGATTTCATCAAAGAAAATTAACGAGGTGATCAATGCAATTGATGCTGAGGGGAATCCGTTAGCATACGGACTTTGATTCGTGAAGGATTCGGGTGGACATACATACTCCATTCACCGCAATGACAACTTAAGTTTCACTTTGAAAATAATTTCTTAGCATGTTTTCCAATGCTTTGACTGCATTCCAAATCTTCAAACTGCAGTTTTTTGAGTTGCACTGCAATTCGAATTGCAAGTGCTCACCGGGCCTCACCCGGTGCGCACCTGTGCGCTCTGCGCCTCCTCCTTCGTGACGTCACGGAACCGCCACCGCCTCGCACCGCTATACGCGAACAGACGGACGCCGGGTTTTCGTTTGCACGGCCGTTCTAATGCTCACGCATTAAAAAGACATTCACTAACAAACTTTTTGGCAACACGGATAGCAGAGAGTAGCGATGACGCGAACTGTGGCCAGCTCCAAGCTGTTCTTTTGTATCTGCACATGGGTCGACTAAAGTCAAGCAGCACGCATTAAGGACGCGTTGTTTCCATGCAATATATATACGTACCATAGTGAATCGATGTAAAGTCACCGTATTCGACGTTACGACCTAACGTTGTAACGCCTTGAATGCCGTATTGGTATTCGTTTTGCAACGAACGCTGATTCAGACGTCCTTATTGGAGGACATACCAACGCCACTCGTCGAAAGAATTAACGACTGTGCGGGTTACAATACGCAATTACATAGATGCTGGTTTTCACCATAAGCCAGACGCGCAAAATAAGAAAGGCACAATCCACTGGGCATTTTCCCAAAGCGCCGCTATAGTTGTTTCACAACTACAACGCGTTATACCATAGCCCATGACGATAGTCCAGAATGAACGCGAGAAGATCCACGAAGACAGCGTGCGCAGTGTGAACGAGGACCGAATACCCGGACGTCGCCGTTTCGTGTTAGCCGTGTCGACGTCGCCGCCGGATACCTCGAGGTTCACCCCCAAGATGGCGCCCCGAGTAGCGGTGCCCCTACCGTCTCTGGGTGGTGCTGCCTGCGTCAGCCGTCGCCTGAGTCTTCAAGCCCGTAGGCATCTCACCTGCATGAATGGAAGAGATAATACCAGGACACGTGAGTGGCACAGCTGTTTCTTCACTGCGCTCTTACAAGTCCGTGCGCGTAGAGTTTCTTTTCTTTTATTTTTTTATCGAGTGCCACACAGGTGCGACGCCCAGGGTACACCGAAGCCCTTTCATAGTAGTTGGTGTTGAAGAAACCATTATTTTGCGTCAACGATATTTGCTCCATTGTTTTTAGCCATGGTGTAGATGCTGGATTTTATGCGTTTAACCAAAAAATCAGAGGGCGGTTACGAGAACGTAACGCGAATGTATACGCGTTAGCTGTGGATGTGACAGCAAAGAAAGAAGTCAAGGCCAGTCGGATCTATAAGCCCGGAGAACGTTTCAATGTATAACTGGAGAATAAATTGAATTGAAATTGAATCTCCACTTTGCCGCCTGCCAACCGAGGCAGGTGGCGCTGCGGACGCCAACAGCGGCGTGAAACTGGGGAACGGGCTAACAAGAACTAACGCTCTAAAAGAGCTGACCTTCCAAAGTTATCGCAGACACAGAAAAACCAAAGCGTTTCATTGGAGAAACGATTAAGGAATTCCCTGCGGTATTTTCAGAGGCGAACATTGTATTAAGCCAGTATAACCATGCTCGGCAAGACGTTTATCTTTTGGCTAGTGTAGGAAGCATTGCAGAAGAGTCACTCTGCGAAATTTAAAGCCCGACTCTATAGCCACCGCGATTGCTGCTGGAATGTACCACCAACAGCTGCCTCTACAAAACGCGCCAGTAGTATGCGCAAGCGGTGTGGACGGCAGAACTCAGGTGAGGTTCATCATCATCATCACCATCCAATTAGTGACGTCAGCAGTAGGACAAATTACTCTCTCCCACAGACTGGAAAACGCAGCACAACGGTGACATAACAGGCTGCAACACATACGTGATGGCGTCCAAGCGTAGTGGAGAAAAAGGCACCTCCAAGCATAGTTTCATGTACAGCAATTTCGGGCAAAAATTTTGAAAATTGTAAAATTGTAAGATACTTTTAGAGTAATATTGAAGATAATGGCCCATTCTTCTGATATCTAGCAAAATCTTTCTTTTAAAGCGTTTCCATCGGTCGCACCGAACAGTTAGGACTCCCATAGAACACCAACGAGGAACGCTTTTGACGATAGCAAAAACGTTAACAGAAGAAAACATTCAAGACTGCCTTCGTGTGATCTGCCGATATGTTGATTGTTATAGTGAAATCTTATATTATATGAAAAAAATTGCGCTCATAAATGGCTTCGCGCTCAAAGATGCTTTTGTCCAGAATTGCTGGGTACGATACACCGCTGAACTAAAAGGGTGGTTAAAAACTTTTTTTTTTTCTGCATTAAAGGCGGAAGTCGCGGCATGTTGTGTTACCCGTCTTGTTCTTGCCTCGTTACGCTACCCTCTACGCAGTCACGTCGAACCAACAAAAAAACCCGCACGTCTACCTTACTCCCCGACAGCTAGACCCATTGGCCTGACCGAGCCTATATCCCAGCAAATCTGTTAATCTCGCCTTATCGCCTTTCCACCTTAGGGGAGGTTGCATATGGTTAAGCTTGTCACATTTCACAGTGGAACCTTGCCGTAAACAATTGGCCCAACATTGGAACTGTATTGGCAAAGCTGGCCCTACAAAGGGCCAGGATGGGACCATCCTGTTGCAATATTGGGCCGATGACCTGTGCTGCTTGCGGTGTGGCCTTGCCTGTAGATGCGACGCGCACGGCTTCCGGTGCACTGTCGCCGCTGGCGCCAAGGGCACGCGCGTCACGCTGAGGGGACGTCGCGGTGGTCACGCCCGTGGTGTCCTTCTCCTCGGGCTCGCCTTCGTGGTGACTGCCAGACGCGGGTTGCTGCTCCGAGTCTGGCTGCGGAGGCGCCGTCTTTGTGGTCGCCCCGTCCTTTTCGTCTCTGCTCTCACCTGCACGAAAGGTGCTGCGCTTTGTGGCAGAGGGCGCTGGCGTCGCGAAAGGTGCCGCCCTATTCCAGGCGGCGCGAAGGCCTAGCTAGTTGCAAAACGATTCGCATGGTCGCGTACCATTAAGTAGATAAAGAAGATTGGAGAGAATGCTTAAGCTCCGCCGTAAGGGCATGACGCAATAGCGTAGTGGGTTAGGCTTCCCATTCTGAGCAGTTTGACACCTTTGAACCCATTTTTATTTTTTTCAATTGTGTCAATTAATTAATTGATCAATTACGTACTCTAAATTTTATTAATTAGTACAATCAAGCATTGCCCTTTCATTCAGAGCATTTTGACCCGCCTTTTTCCATTTTTTCATTACTTAATTAATCGATTGATTACAACGATTTCACTAACTCGTCATCGCCTATCACACACCAATTAATCATCAGTCGCTGGAACCACAAATTACCATGGTACGATTTTTTTTACACAGCCCCCGATTATTTCCGACACGCGGTGCCGACCATATACTACGCCGACGGCTTTTCGACCGAACGGGCTGTAAACGCTGTCGCGTAAAATGAGCTTCATGCAGCCTATCCCAGTGTATCTACTAATCTCGCCTCATCGCACTGAAAACCTTAGGTGAAGTTACGTATGGTTGAGATCGCGCATTTTACACTGGAACCGTATGCTATGACTTTGCCTGTAGATGCGAAGCGTACGGCTTCCTGTGCACTATGCGTAAGACCAACTAGCCCAACAGCAAGTGTTACCGCCGAATTCACAAACACGCCTCGGCTCGACGCTTCGCCTCCTTTCCCTGAAACGGGGGAAACAACTGCTCCTTTACACGAGGGACGGTTGGGATTCAAGAACGCCACCCGGCGTTTCCTCCGAGCTCCTCGAGAAACCTTCCTCCAACCCCCGTCCCTCGAGCAAGCGTGAACGGCGTATGGAACCATCCTTTCTGACACCTCGGTGTATGTGAGTGAAGCTGGTTCGGAGACGGAACCGCAACAGCAGTTCCGCTGGCGATTTCCCTCCTTCCAACGGTGTCGTTCTATAACGGAATAAAATCCTGATTAATCATTCTTGCAATGTACCTGCCGGATTCTTTCGGAACTCCCCGTGTGCCAGAGGTTCTTTGTGAAGGCTCTCCGGATGGCACTACGCGACCAAATACGCATTTAATAGACAGTGGCAAGCCGTTTTACGGACGGGCCGCGACCAAATACGCATTTAATAGACAGTGGCAAGCCGTTTTACGGACGGGCCGTGTCCGTAAAACGGCTTGCCACTGTCTATTAAATGCGTATTTGGTCGCGTAGTGCCATCCGCAGAGCCTTCACAAAGAACCTCTGGCACACGGGGGGCTGTGAAACGCAGCTGAGGTTGCCGGTGACGACTGTCATTTCGCCCGCGCAGTGTGAGCGTGGAGCGATGGACAGCTACAACATTGGTGGCGGCGATTACCACGATAATCCATGCTCGGCGTCAGCGGCAGCCACGCGCGTCAGGGGGCTAGCCACGGTCGTGTTCGCAGAACGACAACTTGCCAGGAACTCCGGTCCGTCTCTCAACTCGGGCGTAGCACACGTTTCCCGGCATCCGCATCGTATGCACGACACATTCGTGAAAACCGTCGTTCACGGGCCGAACGACATCCACACAGCCAGCAAACGATATGCTACGTCCGCGGTGTTTGCAAGCAAACTGGCGGCCGAGAAGCGCTCGGGGGAGCGTCGGTGCAGCCTGGAGGTTCTCGATGGAAACCCCGAGTTTTTCCTCCAATCGAGGAGCGATTCAAGTGTAGGTTGGTTTCTGAAAATCGAAACAGGCCTCGAGGGCCGCTTGGAGCTGAAGTTCGAGTCGAGGCGTGTTTATGAATCCGGCGGTTACTCTTCCTAGCGTCTCTCTCTCGCCGTCACATGGCGCTACTGTCTATTAACACTGTCAATACCAGCAAATCCGCTAATCTCGCCTCCCCACCTGACGCCTTCAACCTCAGGTGAGGTTACGTACGGTTAAGCTTCTCTCATTTTCCGCTGGAACCGTGTGGTATGATCATCTTGCCTGTGGATGCGACGCGCACAGTTTCCGACGCGCGCTCGTCGGTGGCGCCAAGAGCCCGGGCGTCGCGCTGAGGAGACGACGCAGTGGTCAAGCCCGTGGTGTGCTCTTCCTCGGGCTCGCCTTCGTGGCCACTGCGAGACGCGGGTTGCTGCTCCGAGTCCGGTTGTGGCGACGACTCAGTCTCCGTAATCGTCCCGTCCCCTTCGCCTGTGCTTTCATCTGCGTGAGAGGCACTGGGCTGGACTTTGTGGCAGAGGGCGCTGGCGTCGTTGGAAAGTGCCAACGGCACAGGATGCATTCGCAACAAGGGACGGGAAGAGATGCAACCGGTATGTCGCGCGGTCAGCCTTCGCGAGCAAGGTACCCATAAAGTCGTTCCCTCCCCCAGATTTTCGCACTCTGAGTCGGTCCTATAACGTTTTGTTGTCGGTATGTTTTAGTGTGCGCGTCTGCGCGGCCCATGGCGCGGAAATCTACAGCAAGGAGGTTGGACTAAAGTTTCCCCGTACCGGTTCATGCATGCGCGCGTAGTGGTGATAGATACCATCGCATCTCGTCACGTGGTGTGGTCACGTGGGGACCAACTTTTTCCTTTTTTACTTTTTATGGCTAGGCGTCCAGGTTATCGCCGGGCGCGCCCTCCTGAGGTTTTCTGTTCCTCCTTGGAGAGGGCAGGAAACAGCTTATACCTTAGATTTTGCTGCGAGGAAGTAGGGTCGGCCATGATAGTCACTATGTTTGCGCAGGATTTCTCGGGAGTCGGGACTAAATAGTTTTCTCAAAACTACATGTTTAAAATATTTCCACTGAGTTACGTATTGGTCGCTACTGGATGCCGTTAGTTGCTGAATGCCATAAGTTTGAGAGACTTTAAAAACATCCAGCTCAAAAGCAGGGCGGTGACACAGGATACGAGTTCAGAATTAAAAATTGGTAAAACGTAAATACAATTCGTATTTAAAGAAAAATCGCCAATTTGTAGATAATATCGGTAAGTGCGACATATTGGTTTAGATATATACAAATAGGAAGTACCGAGAATGGGGCACCTGCCACCATACTGTTTCACAGTGGACGGTCCGTCGGTCCGTACGTCCATTCTAGAAAGCTCGGCATGTTTGGTTCGACAGGAGATGAGAATGGCGCCTGTAGAATTCCGCCACGAACAGCCTCAGCCAAAAGCCCTGTCGACGCAGGGATTGCTTTTCAGCAAGCAGTGGGATGCTTACAGCGCCCATGAAACCATCACAGTGTTGTGGGACGAGGTTCTCGCCACCCTCCTAAAACAGATTCAGGGATTCCGTAAATCCCCCGCTACAAGGCTCAAAAGACGACGCTGCGGTCTGAATACTTTTGGTCGAGTCTGCACGTAATGTGTGTAGCATTCTGGGCACTCGATTCGAACACTGTGCGAACGCTGTTTTCCGGACTTTGCCGGGTTTCCGCGTACAGATCTCAGTGGTTCGCTGCGTACCACCAGTGTACATGAGCATAAGGTCCCGACGCAGCACATGTGCTGTAGTCGGATACAAGGAAGGAACGCAGCGGCTTTTCTCCGTCAAAGGACCCCCTTCCAGCCAATGGCGTCGGCTGATTCTCATGACCCTGTTAGTGTGACAAAGCAGGGAGTGGTAGATGAAAGGGGATAATCCCTTCCCTCTATGGTCGGGGATAGACCCCTCTCTCCATTGCGGCGCCGCTCCCTGCGTTGTCACGCTAGCAGGGTCATGAGACTCAACCGACACCTTTGGCCGGAAGGAGGTCCTTGGACAGGGAAAAACCGCTGCGTTCTTGAATTGTATGCGACTATAGCAGTCATAACCACTGCGCGCTGACTGGCGTACGTGTGGCGAATCTGGTGTCCTCATGGCAATCTCCACATGCACACCGCCTGCGCGAGGTACGCGGTAAGTGCTAATGGCAGCGGTACACGCTATGCTAGAAGTCTGTTAGCTCTGCGGTAAAGATAAATACTTCGATCACTTCTACATCTACATAACCCGCTGGATAATTTGAAACCACTGGCAACCGAACGAATGAAAGGTGTCGGAGTCATGTATGAACTCCTCTAACGTATGGTGTATAAATGTTGACCTGCACTTCGGAGAGTCCTTCTGTCCAACCAGAGAGAGATAGTTACCAAGCCTTCCCTTACTTCATTCCCTTACCATACATATTCCAACCACCCTAATGGTGGCCGTGCACAAAAATGCAAGAAGACAAATGCTTCACAAAGAAAGGAAAGGTGCAGCTATTGTTGCTCAAAGGTGGAAACCACCTGGGTTTCACCCCAAGGAAAGAGATGGAAGAAGAGTGCCAAATTATGCAGAAATAGGCTGCATAGTGGAAGGATCCGGATGAATTTCTACTCTGTAATGTTATCTGACACTGCACAGCACACGGGAGTTTTTCGCATTTGAAAAATAAGATGGTTTTGAGGAAAGAAAAACCGCAGTGTCTGTCACTTTCGGTGTATGTCTTAACCGCGCCACGAAGGACGGTATGGAAGGAGGGAGTGAAAGAAGGAAGAGGGAAAGAGTCTCCGTAGTGGAGGGCGCCAAATCTCGAACACCTGGGTTCTTGTAGCATGCACTGACATTGAAAAGCAGACGGGCGTCTTTTTACAATTTGAAAAAAAAAAAATGAAAATTGGTTGTTTGGGAAAGGAAATGGCGCAGTATCTGTACCACATCTCGGCGGACACCTGAACCGCGCCGTAAAAGAAGGGATAAAGGAGGAAGTGAGAGAAGAAAGGAAGAAAGAAGTGCCGCGGTGGAGGGCTCCGGAATAATTTCGATAAGCTGGGGATCTTTAACGTGCACAGAACCGCACAGCACACGGGCGCCTCTTGCGTTTCGCCTCCATCGAAACGCGGTCGACGCGGTCGGGTTCGAACCCGGGTGCTCCGGCTCAGTAGCCGAGCGCTCTACTGAGCCACCGCGGCGGGTTTTTACATTTCGCCTCCATCGAAATGCGGCCGCCAATGGTCGTGCGTGCTTGCCTGCAGATTCGTCGTCCGCAGATTCGCCGTTAGAAGATTCGTCGTCTGCAGATTCGTCGTGATTGGATTTCGGGTCGGTTTCCGAGTGTACCTCACCGCCCAGGCGGGCACGAGACGTGGTAGCCCGGCCCGCGGAAGGCTTTCCTTTTTTCTTCTCGCTGGCGTCCGGAGGCGCCTCTGGCTTGGGGCTTGGTTGCGGTAGAGTCGTCTCCCTCGACGTGGTCCTTTCTCCGCGCGTGGTCGTCTGTTTGAGCGAGGTGATGACCACTGCAAAGCAGCCGGAGTGAAACCCCCTTAGTCAAGAAACAGATTGATTGATTGATTTATTGATTGATTGATTGATTGATCTCAAACAAACGCAGACGCGTGACCGCGAGACAATTAAATATACAAGGTGTTGCTGGAGGGCAGTCGATTTTTGTCTGGAGGTCTTGTGGTACCTACTGGTTGCCTCTGGTTTAAATAAAATGTCTGCACCAACCGGGCCAATCCGCCACATTTTTAAAGAACACAGATTGATACTGATTCAGAGAATGGTTGATTTTTTATGTACCAAAACAACACAGTAGACAGAGAGCGGGGAACATGGATTTCATGACTTTGTAGACTTAAATAGCGAGCGGGGACAAAGTGTTTTTTTTTTCGCTGACACACGTTTCGACACAATGAGTTGGGTTCGTTCAGACCAAGACACCACGCTGCAAATCGTGATAGAGTGTGCAGATTGTCTAATCCAAAACCTACTAAAGTACACACCTGCACAGGTAGCACTGCTCCAGCGCGCATGCCCTAGTTAATGTCTTTTGCCGGTAGGATAAAAACACAACCGGTTGTGTGGCGTTAATATATACCTGTTGAGCCAAATGGCCTCCTTCACCGTTTTATGTTAAAGGTGACATTTTTATCATTTATTCCCGTAATCATTATCCATTTATCATAGTCCTAGGTGCGGTTGTGCCGATGAAAATAAAAAGGCCAAGAGAGAAGGCGCATTTCTTTTCTATGAAGTCGGCACTATGGTTGTTTGCATTGGTGATTTTTAGAACGGAAAGAAAGCCAAAGTAAATGTACACGCACAGGAAAGCAGGTGATGCTGATGATGATCATAACAGACGAACAGAACACCCGAGCGCCCTCGACGGACAGAAGACAAAATAAAGTTGGCACGCAAAGCTCAGTTGGACTCCGCTATCTGAGCAGTTCTGCACAATCTTGGACTAGTCAACGGGCAATAAGCCTAGGTTAATACTGAAAATTGACACGGGTAATCGTTACTCACTGTAGTAAGGGTAGTGAGGCGTTTCGTCATCGCTGGTGGCTGCGCGGGCTTCGCCCAAAGTTTGCTCCGTGTCCGAGTCCGCTGCGCAGAGAAGGCGTCCATGAACGCGTGGTAAATTCGCGGTTCCATTGCTGCTCCCGAAACAATGAGAAGCTCTTGCAGCATAAGGAAGAGAGAAAATGTACAGTTTTTGCCAAAAGCACGTGGGCCACGTCATCCCCCACGAGTATAACAGCGCATTTGAGGGGGGAAGGGAGGCGAGACTATATATCGTTGCTTCGTCTCCCTTTATAAGCCCCTGCTTCTAGAGCGCTATTGGCCGTTGTTTATACATCAGTAACTAGCCCAAACCCAGACTCTGTTGCGTCACCTCACAGGTAGCAGACTTGTCCAGGGACAAATAGCCCCATGCCATCAGCAGCTGCTTGCCTAACCCCATTAGCGGACTTGGCAGGACTAGCCCAATTGTCATTTTTTGCATGGAAGGCATCAGACTTGTACAAGGGCACTTACTGTGCCCGCACATTTTTATTGACACAGAATGCGTTCCGGGTAAGGTTGGATGAAGATGAAGGAAAAGAAGACGAAGTAGCTCACACGAACATCATTCTAGTATAGACAGCATGGATGCTTCAGGCATCTTGTGGGCCTTGTGGCTGAAAACCCCACCTTCCACGAAATGCCAATGCATTTCGGTCTGCCCGCCCCTGGCTCAACTAAAGTCTGTCGGGACCCTTGATGATCTGTAAAATGTGCCTTGCTCTCTGGCGCTTTTGTGAGGGGTTGGGCGCAGCCAACGTTGCCAATTCTTCACACCGGGCAAAATCTATACTTCATTTCACAAGTCGCTTGCAACACTGCGAAAGATTAGCTCGCTCGTCCAATCAGGGCCAAGAAAGCCTATAAATAGTCGCTGAAATATCTGATCAGTGAATTACTATTTTTAGCAATTATTGCAGTAATTAAAAAAGATAGTTCAGGATGGTTTTTTGAAAGCAGTGCGAGCGTTTCATTCCCGGTTACAATAGCAGAGAAAGTCCGCAAGAACACTGCACTGCGGAGGCTTGCTGAGAAGTGGTGCGCCGCCATTCGCAAACATGGCGTCCGCTTAGTCGGCCGAGATTGCTCAGCAGCTGGACACTGGTGCTCTTTCCTTCCCATGGATGGAGCCACCAGTCACGGGTAGAGGTGTACGGAGGGACACCTTTCGCAGAGCGTGCCACTCTGATTGGTTCAGATCGCCAAAGCCCTCACAGCGCTGCGAACTACTTGTGAGATGGAGTATAGGAGTCTTTTGTTTTACTCGTAAGTTGCTTTCAGTCCCGTACTGTTCATGCCGCTGAGTGACGACCCTCCAGACGAAGAGAACTTGACGACCATGAAAGTCACGGCCAGGATGCCGACCGCCAGCAGGCTGACGCGAAGCACCTGCTTGCGACGAAGCCTCTCGTACAGTCCCAGCCTGCGGATGTGCACGACGTGGACAAATGTTAGGGCGAAAGCAACGCAGCAAGACAGGGTTGCTGGTTTCCTGTTACAGTGTGCGTCAACAGGAGGCCAGATAGCGTCACGCAAGGAAGTGGAAGTTTGCATTTTCGACCGACAGACGTCGTCTGCACCTGGTGGTTTTACATCATCCGTGACACTATCGCGCGACTTCGAAGAAAGGAGATTTAGCGCTGAGCGATCACAATCCGTCATGGTCACGCCGCTAGCGGTGGTATACAAACAAGATGTTCAAGACTGTGCTGAAGGGGACAACTACGGGACGTTTATACGAGAGAAAGCAGTAGCCGGAATTGTAGCGTAGAAAGACGAGGACAATGAAACGAAGTGAACAGGACGCAGCGCTACTAACAACTCCAACTTTTATTGAAAAAACATTTATTTTACACAGTAACCGTTTTTAACAGCAGAAGGAAATCACCGCGAAAGCGTATGATATCGCCTTTGTTGTCTCGTCCGCATTAGGACTGAAACTGGGTGGACTAGACTTACAGGGTGCCTGATCTCTTTTTCTGTGAGCGATATACATGGTCTGCTGACACACGTGTTCCCGGAACTTACAATTTCGATGGCTTCAATAACCAAGTGGCGTTCGACATCTGCGCAGAACTGTTGTGCTTTCAAGCGCGGGGCCGCAGTTAAGGCATTCAAGAACATGCTGAATCATTTCGCTCACTGCCTTCGTTTCCACGTCTCTGACATGCTTCCTTAACCTCTCGTTAAGGCACCTTCCTGTCTGGCTTTCGTACCGTTTACAGCAGGCCAGCGGAATGAAATAAATGACTTCTTTCTTGCAGGCTACAAAGAGCTCGTGGTGGTGGCCTCAGCGGTAACCTTCTTGCAGATTCTGGAGGGCTTTACAGGTGCAGAAAAAAGGACATTAACACGTGCCCTTCCGCCAATTTTCTTCAAGCTGAGCGAGATCCCGTGAAAATGCGGGATAACCGCGACTTTCTGTGCCCTTTTTTTGTCAAACTCGTTCAGCTAACTCGCTGGTACGTTCAACTTTTTTAGCATGCTTTCGGCAACTGACGTCAACAGGGCTGGCTGGTATCCTGCGCTAGACTGGCGCTGCGCCTTATTGGCAAAGCTGTGACCTCGGCACAGTTTGTTGAGGGTGCTGGTGGAACGCCATTGCACAATTCCTCTCTTGACAAGCTTGGACTGAGAAGGGTGGAAAGGAAGCAAGGGTATGTTGCCTCTGGGCTCAAATGTCCAACAAACGTGCCGGGTTGAAGAATGCAGTCCCATGTCTAAAAACCTTACGAAATCGTTTTCCGGTATTTAATATGTCAGTTACAATGGTTCGAGGAACTTTGAAAACGTCAAAAGATGCTTGCTTACACTAGCAGAAAAGGCATGCCTTGTCGCAGTCAACAAAAACAATAAAATCTTCAACAAATCTAAACACTTTTTGAATGTTAGCGCCTTGCAAACAGTCACGGATCAGTTTGCCATATGCTGATAAAAAGAGTTTACTGAGACATGGTGCTAGGAACGAACCGATGCATATTCCTTCTTTTTAATGACGGTGGTGTTATTCCACTGCGTTTAGGTATACACCTCAGATGCATGGAAAGTAGCTCGATGAAGTTATCCACATAAAAGCCACAAGTGTCGGAACACTTTTTTTTTTGCATAGATAATATAGGTCATTCATGTCAACAGAGAAGGCTAGCATACGTCGCGTACTGTTGCTAGAATTCCGGCCAATTATGTACCAACTAACCTGCAAGAATATTCTTGCATGAAAGCAGTAGGTTCAATGAACGCTGGATTCGAATCCCACTCGTCCTGCACTCCTTGCCTCGCGGAGTGTAAGCGCAAGCCTGTGATTATGACAAAGTAGAAGTTTGGGCTAGTTGGTGCTAATTCACAATGGTGGAGAACGGAGCAAACTGTAGGAGACACAGAAGAGAGGAAGGCAACACAGTTACCTTTCTATTCGACTTTCAGCTGCGACTCAGTTTGCGCTGTTTTACGCCATTACATAAGATTATTTCCTTACGGCAGTGATGGCTGACAGCTTCGCGTACAAAGTGGAAACAAGTGTACATCCGCAAGTTCTTGAAACTTAATGGGCCAACAGAAGGGATCAGAACCTCTGAACATCCCCACACTCCCGTCTTTCTAGATTCATGTGCGCATTTTCATCAGCGAACTTTTACGTTGCATTTGAGGAATTTTCCTTTTTTCGTGGAACTTTCGATCTAAAACTGAGCCTGGGACGAAAAAGGAATCTTCCCTACTTTTGGATTAACGAAAAAAACAACAAGAGCTATCTGCTATGTATCAATATTACGATGAAGGATGGAAGAACACACGCGAGCTACTCGCAACTAAACGCTTATAGGAATGTTTTGCCGAATTCGCGGGTTGTCGGAAAATTTTAAGCATTAGCAAGGAAATGACAGGAACGACCACGGCAAGGCGAGAGCGCGGCTACAAAGCACAAAAGAAATTGAGACAACGAAGCATTCACGGCCAGTGCGGAAAGCCTTTACTAGTACGGCCTCCTCGCAGCGTTCTCTAAGTACGGTATTTGCTATCGCGCAGTACAAAGGTTGCACGCGACCCCTCTTTGCAAGCGAGCCGCGAAAGATAGATATCGAAGGCCCATATACGGCGATCAGCACCGAGCCCCAGCGTGTCACCACTTCGCCGATATCGCGTCGGCACTATCGTTGCTTCATTGTTCGATAAACTGCTGCCGCTAATGTACGCCATCGGTGACGCTGCGGAAGATATCTGTGCCGAAAGTTCATAGAACAATGAGAAGGTGCTTCGATCTCGCGTCTTCTTTGGCGCTATCCTATATACCGAGTGTTTCATCTGAAACGGTCTGAATATGTTTTTAAAAAATAGGCTTTTTAAGTTAGAAGAGCGCTTTTCTCGGCATAGCATTATAGGAGGTGCAGCACATCGGAATACAGCTATGTTAACTATTGTAGACTGGTGAACTAATATTGAATAGTTAACTTTAGGACTATTACTATTAGTCCGCTTATTTATTGAGAGGCATGCAGCCCACGTTAAATCATATACAAATCAGTTTTTAGAACAATTTCTACATATAAGTTTATATATATATATATGTGTAGAGGGTCTGAAAACTGATGCAGGTAAAAGGCGTCCTAAATTAGAGAATTTTTGGATACAGTTAAATTAATTTTTGGCTTGCGGCTTGGAACAGTACGGCCTGCGAAACAAGCGAGGAAGCGAGTTGGATATTACTGTCAGCGAGGTGCCGAGTGGAACTTCCAGGCGAATGCTTACCGGCCGCTTTCCGCTGCGATGTCTGGAAACACGGGAAAGACGGATGATTCTTGAATTGTCACGCAGCTACACCAGAAGGTTGTTTACAGGCAACTGCTCGCTAGGGCAACAGCTTGAGCAAGTTTAATGGAGTGTGTTTTCATGTGAGCAGCGCAAAGGTGACGGCGTGTTTTTTATCCTCATTCACTCTCTTTCTTGCACTGTTCGCATCCAAACCAATCGATGGAAGCTGAATTGGCTAACTTGGCCACCTTGGCGACAGAGCGAACATCGGCGCGTGAAGCAGTGTCATAGTAACGAGCTTTAGCGCAACGTAAATGTACATAACGATGTTCTGCCGCATACGTTATGATTGTTATACCGCCAAATATATCAAAACGCAATCGGGAGAATCATTGCCTCTAACATATCAGGGCGCATCACTTAAGCAAAATTTTACCTTCGCAGTTACGTATGGTTGAATGATTTTGCTAAAATATTCTTGCCTATAGTCGGTGCATGCTTATCTACTATATAGATAACGCAAAAAACTCAAACACAGACATGATAACAAATTGCTTTGTTCCGTCCACATCGTTCTGTCGTTTGTGGGGTTTTTTTTCCTAAACATTCAAGCTCAGCTGTAGGATATATCCTCAGTCAACAGTTATTTTAGTATATGAGTCAGCTGAATAACAACAAATGTTGCTCTCTTGATAGTGTAGCAGCGATCGAAATTTCTTAGACAGGGAACAAGCACTAAAAGAACTTCACAGCAGTGATTAGTTTTCAAGTCGACGCTCTATATATACGATTCCCCTTTGTGACTGAACACTGACTACTCGGCGATCTTGTGTTCACGTATACACCGAGCGGTGACCAGTACTAAACGTTGAGCGCCGTAGTCAGCGTAGACCAGACATTAGGCGAATTAAAATAGGATGACCCTATCGGTTGGGGGATAGGGGATTGGTGGGGCTTGCGCATACGCGGAACGCTAACTCGAGGAGCGTTAATCTTCTACGCACGAGCACTCGCGTCTCCCTATTCTACTATCCCCCTCACCCATAGGGTCATCCTATTCTAAAATACCTTATTGCCTCCAGCTTGGCTGGCCACCGAAGGAGGAACCGAACAGCATCATTTCAATCACTTTAAGCTGTAGCTTACCGACGGTTGCCTCTTTGACACTGTCGCTGCCACTGTGGACACCAGCCGACGAATCTAGGCAGGGAGAGAGACAAATGTTTACCGCAAGGAAGGGGGGAGTGGGTGACCGGAGGAACGTCTGTCTTGTCTGCTATGTACTTCACACTGAGGAAAGGAAAGGAAGAAGGGCAAAAAGAGGGAAAGAAAGAGATTTATTTTAGGTCACGCTAAGGCCTATAGGTTCTCCTCCTCCAGAAAGACCACGGCTGTCTGGGCAGACGACGCCATCCCCACACGTGAGTGCGCAGGAGGCTTTTAAGGTTATGAGGGGATTACAGAGGTGCTGTACAGAAGAAAAGAATGTGCTCCCTATTAAGACCGAGGGTGCGGCAGTTGGGTCAGGAGGGGAGGAGGAGGAAGAGAAGGGGAGATGAGGGAAAAAGAGTTGGACATAGGGACGCTGGAGGTGATATCAGAATGCAATGATCTGCATGCGGTATCCAGGACCTTTGAAATTTCCAGCAGGTTGTCAGCACTCCCACACACACGAGTCGCACAAAATATTCAACACGTGGCCTAAGGACAAGCGACCAGGATATAACGTGCACGTCCACGCACGAACGAGTTAGAGGTCTCCGGGACGGGCGTCCAAGACAGTGCTTAAGTGAAGAGAGAAACATGGAGAAGAGCACTCAGATATATGTGCAGAGTCAGTAAGCATGAACGTTTGAAAGCTGTCGCAGGCTGCCAACTTTTATTTGTGATGGTGTGAAAACGGGCTAACAGATTGAGCTATACGACGTCCATTTATGGGCAGAGAAAACCAAGCTCACACGTGCTCACTCGGAGACTTGACTTACTAACGAAATTCGCGCTGACTGCTCACAGTATGATTAAATCCTTCTCTGAGAGACGTGTAGTTGGACTAACCCATATAGCGATAAAATGTAGTGGGTAACTCTGGGAAGCTATTGCATACTTGTCAAAAACTCAAAATATTTCATGCTTATCACCGTCAAATAACGGCCTTTTCCCTTCGACTGCGGCAGCCACGTTTCGATGGAGGCGAATAGCAAAACACGGCTCTGTTTTGTACAATGTCAGTGCACTTTAAAGATCCCCAGGCGGTCGGAATTAGTGCGGAGCCTTCCACTACGGCACCTCCTTTTTCTTCCCTCTTTCTCTCTTCCTTCGTTCACTCTGTCCTTCATCCCGTATCTCATGCCGCGTATAGGGTGTCACCGAGAGTGAAAGAGTTACTGCGCCTTTCACATCATCGCGACCCTTTCTCTTTTTTTTCTTAGTCGCGTGGGGACTGCTCATTGCTTAACTTTCAGCACTGATTTGTCTTTGTAAACTATCCTTTTTTTAAACAGAATAACCCACGTGAAGTATAGTTTTGCGTCTCTTTTTTTATGTCTCATCATTGTTATGTCCACAGTTGTGTTTGGCTTGAACCAATACGATAGTATGCAAGTGACTGCTTACCGGAACTCGCAACGGTCTCCTCGCCAGAGGCTGCAAAAAGAGAGAGAGACGACGTATCGATTCACATCTCTGTTGTAGCTTTCGTCTAGTGTGCAGGCGCTGCATAGGCTTACCACTTCGCTGCGCCGTTTCTGTGGAAAGCAGATAGGGAGAAAGAAGAATCTAGCGACAACTATAGAAGTGTCCGTGCGATCGAGTTTTAGCGTTCACGCTCGCCATCGAGTGCCAGCGACGAGATTAGGCCCAAAGGTCTGTCTCAACTGATGGCCTGCTTTGTCCGGAATCTTTCAAAAATAACGCACTTGGGAATTTTTACCTGACAGTATACGTTCACTGGCGGTGCTTTTCTTGTTAAACCGAAACTAAAGGAGTAGCAGAGGAAAAAGAAACATTGTAGTAGGTATCATGAGGAGGAGCGTGTGGTGAAACGTCACATAAATGAAATTGCTGCGCTTCTGGTTAAAGAAAGCTTGATCACATTCCTGTGAGCCTGTAGCGAAATAGCAGCTATACAGGAAGCCTGAAGAGAAACGATGCATCTTCTCCGCGTTATGACAAGGCACGAAAGGAGGAAGACAGGTGACAGCCAACCTTTCGAAACATCCGTGTTATCGGCCGGCGGCACTCTACCTTGCAACGTTAATAATACATCTCGCCATCGAGAACCTTCAGAGTGCCTTCAGTGTACCCAAGTACCTCCTGCTTTCTTCTCTTCAACCTTCCACCCAACATTTCTGCGATCCAACATTTTGTTCGGCGCAAGCTTTCTTGGAAAGCCTGATTTCTCCCGAATCTCCTCAGACGCCACGTGTAAACGCCTTCGCTTGTTCAGGTGTGTGGGGCACGCACGCACGGACCGGTGGATGAGTGGACAGAAATCACTGAGAACTTTTCCTAACCTTCCCACCAAGCTCTCTGAGTGTCCCCATCCTGATCGTTGGACTGCTGTGTGCCCCTGCCGTAAGCACAACAAAATGATTAGCGAGAGCTTTCTGCGTCTGCTTACAACAGGGCAGGGAGCAAGACTGGGTGCACTCAATGTAAAAGGTGAACCGAAATCACTGGAAGGCAATGCCACACAGCATTATTCACATTCTATCTACACAAGGGCCAAAAGAAAGTGTGCGTATTGAATGAAAGTATGAACTTTTGTATTTTACGCTAATAACCGTAGCCACTACAGTCCTATATCAAGTCCCCATCAGGCCAAAGTTTTCGAACTTTGAATTAAGCCAGGAACGAGGGTTCAGAAGTGTGTACAGTAAATGTAACCTGTCGTTAAGTCAAGAGGCAGCTTCACCGAGTGCAAAGCAAAACTGCTAGGCGCTTTTGTCTTAGCGACCACACAATATAGACAGCTCATATCTAAAAATATGACTTAATATATACGAGTTCCTTCGAGAGCATCGCAATCTTCTTTTATTCAAGTCATTTAAAGTTTTCGCCAGATGCTGGAGGTAAACTTCAAGCCACTTCGGCAAACAAAGAACTACTGAGCGAAATCCTGCCCACAACCTGGTCTCTCTCTCCACCATAGTCACCACAAGAAAAATTGAGCCCTCGAAAACACATTTGTGTAGGCAGCCTGATGATGAGATGCATTTCTTGCGCAGCAAGAAAGTTTAAGTAAAAATAATAAAACTATGTTGCCTGCCTTGTGAAACCATCAGACCTACACGCAAACCTTGTATCGTTCCGACTGGCCAATAAGAACGGTCATTTCCTTTTTCTCAATGTCCCGGATTTCTTTGAGCGCGTGGGAAACTTGACAGTGGAAACGTGGGAACTCTGAGCTGTGTTGCAACCGCCGTTGCAACGTCCCAGCTTAAACGCCTTCTTTACTCGCTTCTTTATACGACACATAAGAGAGCGTTTGCAGACAATCGTCTGGTTGCCTCCAGAAATGTACTCTTTAGAACTATACATGCGCATGACTCCAAAGGACGCGACGACACTGCCTAAACAAGAAAGGACAGTGAAAATAAGGCAGCTCGCCTCATGCGCGCACGACTGTGATAAGGAAGCGTCAGAGGGATAATTTCGTCGCGGATATAAGAGAGGCTCGAGGTTTTCAGTGAACCGCCGAGTAGACGATTGTCATCAGAGGCATATGTGAGGAGCAGTGTGAGCACCTGCCATGCTGGACGTCTTGCGGTAGCCGACGAGACGTGGGCAGCGACGGCTTCCCCGCACCGTCTTCTTTCTCTTCTCCTGGACTGCACCACTGATGATCTTGTTAAGGGTGACTGGTCGGTTTTTTAGTCAAGGAAACCATTGGCTTCGGCTGCCGTCCTGGCCCCGCACTTCAGCCGTAGGAGGATCTCAGAGTCTGAGCTGGACATCGCCGCTTGTCAATACTCCTTCGTATGCGAGTTGGTCACCCTGTCTATAGTTCTGGCTTTTCTTGGTACTCCCATACCATGTGGTAAAGGAAGGCCATCGTTCCACGAAACATACAGTCAGGCTCTATGTCTTCTGGGTACACATAGGCAAGTATAGCTCGGCCTAGGAGTGATAACCAGTCATTGTTATTATTGTTTCCTGGTGAGACAGGGGTCCGGTGGAGCGCATCATCTTCTTCTACTTGTATACAGTGTAATAGGTGGGGTTTAACGCCCGAAAGCTGCACATGGACAATGAAAAACGCCGCAGTGTAGGGTTCCGGTCTGAATTCGAACACCTGGGGATTTTTAACGTGCATTGACATCGCACAACACACGGGCACTTTGGCAATTCGCCTGTATAGAAATTCGGCCGCCGCGGCAGGTTGATGAAGAACTATTACGAACGTTAAAATACGACCACTTTATTCTTTCGCTCTAAATAAATTCGGAGCACTGAATTATGGCGTCTTTCGTGTAGCCGGAGTCTATTTGAGACGTAAGAACCCCACAATGCACACTATTCACTGTGCGCATGAAGTGTCCAGCATACCGAGCGCTGTTTTTATTATCATCACCATTGTTGTAACATGCGTGTCATCTTTTAATTTATGGCCGTTATCATTCACAAAAGAATTCCAGAACCGATGCATGGTGAGCTTACCATAGAATATGGAGTTAAACTGGAATTATTACAAGTGACGAGGAATTATTGGAAGTTGGGGCGGCTGCCACGGCTACAGCGCTCGACGTACGCGTCGAAGCACCGCTAAATGCCTGAACTAACCGATAGGACGTGGTTTTCAGTAAACCTGAAACCTTCATTTCTTTGCTATGCGACATGATACAATAGCCTAAATGAAAGAACAAAATAATAAGTATATGCCTTTAACAAGTCACGACCAGACTAGATTTATTTGCCATGGAAATTATATATACCGGCAGTGCTTTGTATTGTTGGCATGTGATACATATATTAGCCAATTTTTTATAGAAGGTATACGTAATATAGAGACAGAGAACAAGGAAAAAGGCTAACACAGAGCCCCTTCCCTAGATGGCATGTTGCCATGGGTCATCACTGTCACAAGTCCCCGCAATTATTAGCATTCTTGCTGGCTAAACTCATGAGGTATTGCAACAAGCACATCAGCCACGTGTCCGTTCAGCTAAGTCTCACACAGCAAGACATAGCATGCATTGGCTTCACTGTGCCTGCCTCTTAGGTACACGGGCCCAGAGGAGCTTTTTTTAGGTACATAAACGGAAAGTAAAAGTAATTGTGAAACGCAAGCTTTTGTTGCTCTTGCCGTCCTTTCAGCGGGAGTGCTTTATGGGCGCCAAGGAACCCAGTGATAAGTTCATTATGAGCTCTTGTACTACGGTTTTGCGACATTCTTAAAGCGCTGGCCCTAATACGGTCGTGGAAGGACCAGCGTCTGCGTTTGTCTTTTCAGGACATGCCGAATATTGAGCAGAAGGCGAAGGGATGCGAACACAGCGCTAGCCGGCTAACAGCTAGGTACGCTGGTTGCTCTCAGACTGAGGTGGCTTTTTATGAGCCACGCTGGCAAGACTTCTGAAGCCTGTCGCCACATAAAGAGAACGACGTGTCTGTGGTAATTGTCTTATTTGTCTTGCTACCACGTAGGATGGCAGGGTGCTTTTCCCGACTTTGACGTGAATACGCTCGCGGGACTACAGTGAACTAAAAGTAGGGTCAACGCAAGTAGCGGGAGCTGTGGGGAATAGGCGGTGTGAAGCCGGCAATGTCGACTGTCGACAGAGACACTCATGCAGAGTTAATGGCGATGGTGTGCTATTCCAGAGCAGACGATAAGACGATGTATACGCCGTTGCCGCCGACATCGCTACGTCTGCTTCGGTGGTCGCGAACCTTGAAGGCCGTTTGCGGCTTGGAAACGGCCAGGTAAGCGGCGGTCTGGGACCACAGCTAATCAATGCACGAAGGTTGGTTGCAGTGTTTGGTTTCTTTCGAAAGCGCTATTGTCTTTAGTGAACGTTCTCGTAGAGAACAATATGCGGTAATTTGAGAATTAAATATCGCGCTTCACGCTCATCGGGAATAGCACAGAGTGCCATTAACTCTATGCCAGTGTCGCTGTTGGCAGTTGACACTTCGGGGCTTCACGTCGTAACTCCCCCCCCTTTCTACATTGGCCCTATTTCTAGTTCACTGTAATCGGGACCATGCAATAGAATGCCTGTATACGTATACCTGCACAAGCACAAGGATTGTACATTCTTCCTGAATGGGTCTCCGCCACCGGGGCATAATTGGAGCGGAAGAGCTCATTCCTTCGCTCGCGACACGTTCCCGTAGCAACGCTGAACCATGCGCCGTAAACGCACGAGTGTACGTCGTTGCCACTGTCTCCATGCTCACCCCTCCACACTACTCTCCCGCTACGAACATGGTCAGATCATAATCGCAACTGTCATCATTAAGCAGATCATGATGATGATGTTGACGATGCCTGTCCAGCGCCAGCTGTGGTATCGCAGCAACGGCGCGAGTGTGCCGACTGATTGGTCTTTGTTCGTAGTCAAATTTCTATCACGCCGTAGTATCCTTCCCGACTCTTGGCCGCTATTACCCCAGGGGACCATAGGTTACAAACCCTTTCTAATTCGAACAATTTCGATACCACCTAAATTACAGACACCTAGGAAAACTCCATCCCATATAGTTCACAGCCACTATAACGCAGTGTCATATATATTTAAGACTGGAGGAGGTATTCACGTAACGTCAACGGCGCCATTTTGGCGTCCAACGCCCGTGGAGTGAAGGAGGAGGGATAAGCCAATCAGACACTTTCCGTAGCCTTTTGCCGTCCTGCACAGGCGCCAAAATGGCGACCACAGTGGCTTGAGTGCGTGCCTTCTGTACTAGACTCCAGTATTCACATGCATGAGCCCGAGCAAGCCCAGACTCTTACCTTGTGTCCTTCAGCTCGTCTCGAGAGGTGTTGCTATACGCCACACACTACCTGTGCAGACCAGGTGCATTTCTCAGACTATAGTGTACTCATCCACGTTCCTCCAGTTTAGCACAGCACGAAGTCAACGTGTGGCCATAGTGGTCGCAACCCAGCACAAGTGTCACCAGACAGAACCGTCCACCACAGCTTCCCCTGAGACGCTCCACCTACTGAACTCCGTTCAACGCTATGGTCGACATCATCCACGTGTTGAGTAGCCACCATATACCGCCTCAAATTTCAGCCTGATTAACTCCGCACCTTAAATCGACGGCTCGGATCAAGGTTGTCGAAGTCTTCATTGCTCGATATGCGTGTGCTCCTGTCGATATGCGAATACTGAGGGTGGTTCATACAAAAAAAATATTCCATGCTTAAACAGCGCAAGTTCAAGGAGTTCAGAGAACAGACTACTGGGAAGCAATATTTATTATTCCGAGTGCTCTTGTTGCAAAGTCAGTCCTGCCAGCAGCCAGGAGCGTCATTAAACTCTTAATGGTATGCTACCGCATGACAATGTGAAGCTGAATTGTGGTAAAAATACAAAGAAAGTCATTTTTCTGGCGTCCTCGCCATATACCTCTTCTCGAAGGCCCAGTATGTGAGGGCTAGTGAGGAGATTTTTTTTTTAACATGAAGAAATACCGAATGCGTATTGAAATACCACTCAACTCTAAGCACATACTCAGCGCATTATTCTGACATAAAAGCGATACTACGCCAGCGAAGCGTAATCGTGAGAATATTCTTCAAAATTTCTCATGATTACTTAGGTTTCTTGTCATTACGATCGCTTATTAATATTCATCGCCTACCAGTTAAAGGGAAGACGCAGTTTCTCTGCGTAAAGCGTCTTGCCAAAAGGCAGTCTTCTGGCTGACAGCCTATGACTCACCTTTTAGTAGCCGTCAATCTTAATTATTTTTTTTTTCGAGGGAGCTGATCGACCATACCGACAGGTAGAGCTGTAATATTGTTGTAGGTCGACCAGTACATGTCCTGCCATTAGGTCACGATAAAAAGGGGATTACAGATTTTGAGTGCAACTTTGCCCGCTGGGTCCAATTAGGAATGCGTGCTCTTTTGAAACAGTCGCTTCAACCTGCGACGCAGACAATAGCTTCGCCTGCACCCACTATGCCCATTGGTAGCGCATTTCACGTGTAGTATGTACCAAGATAATCTTGTGAGCTAATATTCTCCTCGCTTTTGGGCAGTTTTCATCACGCTGTGCGTGCGACCGCATAAAATCACGGAAACGTGACCACTCAAGAAGAAGGACGGCAGACAACATCCGATAATTGCCGGGTTGGTACTTCATAGCGACATAAACCAGCGCAAGACACGGAACTGAAGACAACTGACAACCAGTTTTCAGCCAGTCTTTCTCTCCTTCCGTGCCTACTACGCTGGTTCATAATCCTGAAGAAGAACACTCATGAGAGGCCGCGAGAGTCAAGGCGGTGGCCTTCACGCCATCATCATCTTCTCCTGTGCCGGTGGGCGCCGGTGGCAGCACCGTGGGCGTCCAGGATGTTCCGCACGGCCCGGATGCGACCGTGGGCCGCCGGCCGCACCAGGTCCAAGTCGCAGTCGTCGGCGTGGAGCAGCTCCTGCTCGATGTCGAACAGCGCCCAGCCGGCGCGCTGCTCGCCGAGGCTCCGCAGCACGTGCAGGCAGCCCTTCATCTGCGCCGGCAAAGAGTGCGCACCACAGCCCCGAGCACACGTTGGCCGCCGACCAACTGGCGCAGGTATACTATAATTGACTTCTCCATCGGGAGCATCTAGATGTCAGGACACCTGTTCTTTCGACGGTTGCGAAGAGGTGCCGAGAGCTTGCGCTATCGCTTCTCACCATGTTTGCCCGCGTTGTAACAGTCCAGCGAACAATTTGGCGACGCTCGGGGAACGCTTGCATAAAAGGCCACTCCCTGGGCGCCGCCATATTGCCCGCTGGACTGTTGCAACTGTCCAACGAACAGGTTGGTTGGATCACTTCAGTGGATCAGGTGAGGGTGGGTGAAGGGGGAGGGGTGTTGAGAAGGACGGCGACGGGCCCTCGGGCCGCTCTAGGTGATCGGGCACTGTTGGGCCGCGGCGACCTTCAAGGCGATCAAGGCGGAAAGCTGGGCTAGTTGGTGTGCCATCATTAGCGCTCGTCCTGTCTTCTATGTCTGTGTCCTAGTTATATGCGCTAATCTTTTAGTTAATGATGACCTTCAAGGCCCAACCCACGATGCGAAGCTGTAGCTCCGCCTGTGAGCTGCACAGAGAAGCCTCCCATCGCTCCTGTGATTCCATCCCTTGGAACGGAGGTTTCAGTTTGGGGTAAATTTGATACGTATGTTTGAAACCTGCCCTGGCGCTTGGGCATAAGTGACAGGTTGGATCTTTCTCCCCTCTGTGTATAAGGGAGGAGGAGGAAAGGCGTTGTCATGGTGGCGGTTTGTAATCTACGCCATACCACCTGCTCGGTTTTGGTCAGAGAAAAGTGAGGAGGGGGTAGATTTGCCGGGAGTTTCTATAATGCATAGTGATGTCGTGATAGGTGAAGAGGCAGTCCCTCGCACTTTCGAACGAGGGCAGGCCGCCCACTGCCCTCTTGACGAGAGCTCGGTCTTGCTCGTGGGAGGCCGTGTTACCCGTCTGCGCGCAGTGCGCTGGAACCCGGAGGAGGGTGACGTTTTGTTTATGGTTTATGAGGGCTTAACGTCTCAAAGCGACTCAGACTATGAGGGACGCCGTAGTGAAGGGCTCCGGAAATTTCGACCACCTGGGGTTCTTTAACGTGCACTGACATAGCACAGCACACGGGTCTCTAGAGTTTCGCCTCCATCGAAATTCGACCGCCGCGGCCGGGGTCGAACCCGCGTCTTTTGGGTCAGCAGCCGAGCGCCATAACCACTGAGCCACCACGGCGGCGCAGGAGGGTGATGTGGCGATTGGGAGGGGGAGCAGATTGGAGGATCTTAGCGGCCGGGGCGTGAATTTTTCGCTTTGCAAAATTGCAGATGGCTGTCTTTAAACCGGAGAAAATGTATTCTAAGGAGGAGTGGGTAACCGCAAGGGCTATTGCCACCTCTTACGCTTCGATGGAGTGGGTCGAGTTCCGAATGGTGGCACATGTAAATAATTTCAGCATTGTCCGTCACTGCAGCAGCGAATGCGTACTGCTGAGGATATGCAGCGGCGTCCACATAGACGGCAGAGGTGGATGGGGGTAACGCTTGCGAAGGCCCTTGGCCCTGGCAATGCGTCGCTCGCGATTGTACTCCGGTGGAGTGTTTTTCGGGAGCGGCGGAACGTAAATATTTGCGCTGATGGTTTCAGGAGGGTAATACAGAGCAGTGATTTGACAAGGGAGGTGAATTTGTAGTCGATTTAAGAGTTTCTGCCCGGTTAACGTCCGAGAGAGTCGGTGGTATTGGCCCATTGTACATAATACCTACAAGAGCTAGTGGAATGAAAGAACAGGTGTTTTGACATTTGGGCGTGCCTGATGGAAAGCTCAATAGTCCGTGTGTGCACCTATAAATGTGGTATACTTTTTCGTTTTCTTTTCGCGCACACCTTCGCGATGTTTGAACGCAAAAGGGCTTACAGGCTTTCGAGCGGCTTCCGGACAGCTTCGCTCGGACTAAACGGTCCTTGTTCACTAAAGCAGCACAAAGAAGTTTTCGGAAAAAGGGCTTGTAAGTGCACCATGGACGACGCCCACTGCGTCTGGAATGTTTGCCTATTCTTAAATCAGCGTTGCACTTATGAGACGCTGCGACGAGCGTACGCCCGCCTCACAAAGATGCAAGGGACCCACCTTGGCCGCGATGGAGCTGCGGTCCTCGTACGCGAACAGGGCGCCATTCTTGGCGAACCACGGGGTCAGGCTGCGGCCGTCGAAGCCGCCGCGAGTGCCGCGCCGCACGACGCTCGAGCAGGTCTCGGTGAACGACGTGGGGTGCCCCTCGATGCACGAGGCGCCCATGATTCTTGCGGGCGGGGAGTGGCTGTCCTCCAAGCGGTACCTGCGTCGTATAAAGACGGCCTTCACTATAAACGAGCACATCATATCCACCGTTCCGGCCGACCTCTTTGCCTTCTTTTCATTGAACTTATCTCTTCCTCTCGGCACCATGACCAACACTACGTTGAAGTATAAAAAGAATTGAGGATAAAAGCCCTGGTGCCTCTTCGCGCTCACGGTTACGAACATTAATGCGATAGCATTAAAGGTCCCGTTCGGCGGAAAACCCGCCGTCGGTGTGACTAAAGATAATCCTGATTGGTCGAAAGGGTAGCGATGTAGAAAAGTAGTTTCGCTGAAAAGAAAAAGAGGTGGTCATGCGGAACCGAACAGCTGTGCTTTGGGTCGGGAGCCGGGCTCGCTGCCTCTATACACCGCTGAGGAACATTCGTTCGGTGGGATAAATGGAGGTATTGTACGAGCACCTCAAATCGCACAGTAGGGAAATTACATTAGAGACATTTATTTAATTGGAGTCACTTATTAGCGTCATCAGCTAACTTGGACGCTTATATTTAACAAAGCAGCACGTGATGCCTGTGAAAGAGCGTGCCAGGGGCACCAAAGCGACTGTAGGTACCCTTTAACGCAATCGTGCCACATACTCTTAAGGCGAACTTAAGTCTCCCTCAAGCTTTCACGGGAAGCCTTCTATACGCGAAAACACTACAGTCAACGACTCACCTGAGGACCGCCATAGTCATGGATAAGAAAGTCCGTGTAACGTTGGACTTGAAGAAACCCAAGATGCGTGCAGAAGTTTCCTGTAGAAAATGAAATCATGGTCTGAGTATACAAGCAGCTATTGGGGGCCGGCTTGCTAATTCACATTTTAAACTCCGCGTCTCTTTCAACTTTGCCCAGCAGCATTCATGTCACACAGTTCCAAACAGCAGCTAAAGTCGGGTACAATTCAAGAAGAAGCGGCTTTTCCCTGACAAGGAACCTTTCCAGCCACTACAGTCTAGCGATTATCATGAACCTGACAGCCGTGACAGCGCCGGGAGTGGACTATCCTTTTTCATCTGCCAATCCCTGCATTTTCAGGCTAGCAAGTTCATGAGAATCGGCTTACGCCATTGGCTGGAATGGGGTCCTTTGACGGGGAAAAGCCGCTTCATTCTTGAATTGTATCCGACTGTAGAAAGTTTCAGCAGTTAGAGGACAGTTGCGACAGCATGACTGAATTTAGGATCTGACTAGTACCTCACTGTACACCGGCTACTGCATTTTGGCCTTTCCGTTCAATGCCAGGTATGACGACACGTTTCTATATGTGATTAGCGTACATACTGCAGAAGCGACCAATTCTCAGCACGAGGCTGCACTTTAAGGCCGTATGCTACCCCTCTGCACCCGAGAGAATGCAGTAATTAATGGCGCGACCAGAAATGACGGGGGCAATGGCCACAGTGGTAGTCACGAAAGTTATGTATTTACATCGAGTGCGAAACTGCTCTTCCATATCCGAGCAAGTACGGTGACAAGATATCAAAACTTCACGGGTACATACAGGGCACTTTTTAGACAACGGTAAATCGCACTATCAACAGTATTACTAGCGACGCTAAGCACCTTTATTTGTCTTACCTGATGTTGCGCAACAATGTGCAAACAAATAAATTTTGGCCAAAAAGCGCGTTTGATCTTGGCAGCTCCAACGACAACTCGGTGTCCTCACCAGGTCGGGCGTGGTGGCCTTACTGGAGTCGTCGCTAGAAGCCGCCCTCATCCACAGCGACGGCGGCTGCGTGAGGCACGTCTGCGAGTTCTGCAGCGCCCCCGTGTCCCACAGGTGCGTGACGAGAACCAGCGCGTTCACCCTGCGCAGCATAGACTGCGATGGAAGAGGCCATCGACAGCGACCTGTGTCTGACAAACATGAAGGAAAGCTAGCTGAGAAGAAATCCTGACGTCTGCAGACGACCTATCTTCGATATCCACTCTCTGCTGCTCTCCATTCCACCAGACGACTCTATTTCTCACACTGTCCACAGCTAGATCTCACAAGGTTGGTTGGTCTATAACATTTTGACTCCATCGAAATGCGGCCGCAGCGGACGGGATCGAACCCGCGTCTTTCGGATCAGCAGCCGAGCACCATAGCCACTAAGCCACCCCGGAGGCTCCGTACAGCTCTGTACAAGACGCGTCCACTCGGACCACCACCAACACGAGAGTTTCGCTACTGCGGGCTTGTTCCGCCGGCTCTGAGCACGACGTGCTCTCCCGTGACGGGATCTAGTGTTCGCCAATGTTTTTGTTACTAACAGAGAATAAATACAGACGCGAACGCTAGCGAATGACGTGCCTGCTTTTAATGCGTTAGCATTAGAATCCCCATTTTCGGAAAGAGTCCGCCGTTGGCGACCGGAGCGCGAATACTCAGGGAGGGGGTGCAAAGTGAAGAGGGAAGGGACAAAGGGAAGTGGAGAGAGGGCGAGTCGGTGACGGGTGGCTAGAGAAAGCGCGGTCGCCATGCAGAGGGGAGAGGTGGGGATGGTGGCGTGGGGTACGGCATGTCACACTGATGGGCTGGATAACGCCACCCGTACCTCTCCGAAGAGAACACTAATGCCAACGCATGCTGTGCCGTAAGAATCGCATTGATCGCGTGTGACTTTTTTCGTTCCGTCTCGTGTGTTACATAAGCGCTCGAGCCGAATAACAGCTGTCGCTGCTTTTTCTACTGGCGTGCCTCTACTCTTTCTCAGCGGCGCGTCATTCTCACCTGAGCGTCTCCATCTGGGCCCTCAGGGTCTCGGCCAGGGTCCGCTGTCGGACGCCGTCCAGCCGCAGGGACGGATAGTGGGCCTCCAGCACCACGCCCACGAACAGGTAGTTGTGGACGGGCAGGTTCTCCATGCTGGCCGACATGCCCTGCACGAAGATATTGCATTAGATTAGATTAGGCTAGATCGAGGCTAAAGTGGAAGCGAAGCTCCTTGAGGAAGCGCATTGTAATTCCCGCTCCTCTAGTGACTGTCAGTAGTCGACATTTGATGTTGCAGTGAGAGATATTGCGTATCGAAGGGCTCCGGAAAAAGTTAGGTCGCTTGGCATTGTTTCGAGCGCGACCGAAATCTTAGTACATGCACGTTTTCACATTTCGTCGCCATCAAAATCAGGCTGCCGCGGTCGGATCGAACCCGTTAATTCATGCTCAGTAGCACAACGTTAGAGCCGCTAACCGCAACTGCAGGCTCCGCTCGCTTCACCCTCACACTAGCGATTCTTAGAAATAATGAGCTGGGGCAAGAGGGCGGGAGGGGGGGGGGCGGAACTGACATTTCTGTACCTGAGAGCAAAACTGATCGGAGAGACGTCCCCCCCCCCCCCCCCAACACATATCCACTTGTTCCGGATGTCCATTCAATATTCTTCATAAAAAAACTATCCAACGAATTGATGTTCATAAACGAGGGCCAAAAGCCGGAAACGCACGACAAAGCGCACTCAAGGGCGTCTCCGTACCGCGATCCAGTTGGTGGCGGGCAGTCCCGGCCGCATGCCCATGTGCGACAGCCGGACGCCCATCACGCCGAACGAGTCGACCGCGTACTCGTCTCCCAGCCGCTGCATCATGCCCCCGAAGGCGGGCCGGTACTCGGCATGCGACTCCACGTACTGCGGCGACAGGCTGACGCCGAACCGGACGCTGCCGCGGTGCTCATTCTCCTGCGCCATCTGTCGCCAGCGGAACGAGGTATAGTGCCCTGGTTGACGACGACACAGACACGGTCAACATCAAACACCTCTCCTGCCACCGAAGACACAAGACAGGGACGCAAGACAGCGCAGTCGTCCCCTACCAGGACGGAAGCTCTCCCAAGAATTAACAGCGCCACCACACGTACAGACGATAAATTTTTTAACATTTACAGATTTGTATTTTAAAAGCTGTCCGAGATACTCCAGTAAAGTATCATAAGGTGGACTGTACAGCAAGGCGGACTTTATGTTCGTGATAGAGCTCAGTAATCAGACAATTAAATCAAACTAATGAACTGTTTTATTTTTCACTTCAGGGGCAAGGCTATATTGCGAAACTATAAAGCGATATTGAGACCCTTGCTGTCAACAAGTAGTTTTATGGATGCGATATAACTAACCGCTGTTCGACCGTTCACGGCCACCGGTGATTTACGTCGCCCCACTTGTCATCGTCTTCATCAGATTACTGGTAGCCAGGTGATGCTCGTACGTCGGTACAATGGCCAATTACAATCTGAACTACCTAACCTTAGATGTCATCCTAAATAACCTCAGTTCTTTTCAGCTGTGCATAACGACGCATTGTCACCAATCCAAGCGCGTCTGAACACGTGGGTGTCCCAGGGATCCTCCCGCCCCACGGAAGCAAGTCGTGATGCACCCAAATTTCAGTTCAGTTGAAGCGGTATTTTTACGGCAGCGAATAAAGATCCTAAGAGGGGTGTCTGCACATGGTGTGTCAATTGCTGCCAGAATGCGCGGTAGAAGCGCTGCCGAAAGGATACCTTGAGTATGTGTGTATGTTGCTCACTGGTCCTCCTCTTCACATTAGGTAGCAGAAGAGCGTGGTCACTACAGTCGCGGAAAGTTGCAGTTGTCAAGCCCGAACAAGAGCTTCCATTTTTTTTTTCTTCGCCACGTCGTCATCGAGCTTTCACCGAACAGACGCGCGTCAACCCATTCCCCTTCTAGACCATGCCTAGTATATCACAGACGTCGAAAAAAAAGGAAAGAAAAATAAACTCCCTTGTCATTCCGGACATTGTGTTCGCGCGTATAACAAAGTAGCTCCCAAAAAACACTAACAGCAGGATATAACATCACGTCACATGCGCGAATATAACCAATACGAGGCACGTGCACTCGCAGACAAAATAGTATAAACTACGTTTCGGTATACAAACTCTTTCCTCACGTTGCATAACAGAAATGGAAAGACCTGCTGCCTTTACGTGCGAGCGCACTCGATGCATTTAATTGCTTTAATTTAATTTAATTACCAAAGTATCAAGCCCCCTCATTTTTGCTAGGTAAAACGACAGAAGTGTTTCACTTCGGAAGCGCGATTCCTAGATTTTTCTGTCCGCGATTGCAGGCCCTCTATGTACTTATCAGCCTCCGTCATTTCCAATCGTTATCCTAATTTTTCTACTGCCTATCATAAAGCAATTCGCAAGAAGTGGTTCACAGTTACGTGACTCTGCACGGTTTACAATGATGGACAAGCAATCCTTCTGGCCTGCTCTCCAAGTTGGTTCACTGTTCAGAGGAGTCCCCCCAAAGTAGAGCAGATTAGTTGTAAGGGGGTAATTACTCATTGGCATCCACCCAAGCGCGACCGTACGATTAGAAAACACTTTCACAGAAACCTTGTATTTGAAGAAAAATTCGTACAGGTACGTCCTCCAAGTTGCACGCATGCTCCTTCGGTAAATCATTTAAACATCCACCGTTTCGGCCGACATACTGGCTTCCGCATAAGGTAACGTGGTATAGAACACATCGCACGTGACGTACTTTTTTTTTCGCTTCCACGAACGTGCTGCTGCTTTCCCTACTTTGCACAGCGTAATAATAATAATAATTGGTTTTTGGGGAAAGGAAATGGCGCAGTATCTGTCTCATATATCGTTGGACACCCGAACCGCGCCGCAAGGGAAGGGACAAGGGAGGGAGTGAAAGAAGAAAGGAAGAAAGAGGTGCCGTAGTGGAGGGCTCCGGAGTAATTTCGACCACCTGGGGATCTTTAACGTGCACTGGCATCGCACAGCACATGGGCGCCTTAGCTTTTTTCCTCCATAAAAACACAGCTTACTTGTTACAAGAGGGCTGTTAATCTTTCATGATGGTTAAAATGCTTAAAATGTTTGACTCGAGGGAGCTCGAGTGGTTGATAACAAATGGTAAGAAATTATCTATAAATCTAAACATCTTGATTACGTCCATCCCCTTCAAGCGGCTGACCGCAACCTTGCCACGTTAAGCTTCAAGACGTCGCTTAGAGGTCTGCGCATGACCCGACGCATACCTCTTCTTTCTGGAGGCAGGCCACAGCCGAACTAACAATTAATACATTCCTCTGCACACTACCGCACCTTTTTGATGCGGCAGCGAATAAGGGCTATCTGATATCTATTGAAAAATCTGAAAGGTTTCCGCTATATCTACGTCGGACAGTCTGAAACTTTTCAGTTCAGAATAAATCGGTTGGCAGCTGTTCCAAGGCGGATTTAAAGTGGTGGCGAAGGCTGGGCCGAAAAGTGGTTGAGCGCGACTGCAGCACAACCAGAGGATGGGGGGCAAAACACTCATATAAAGAAAGGATAAAGCTACAAAATTGGAATGTAATCTGCCAATAGAAAAGAAAAAATATATTAGCACCTTGTTTTATGAAAGAGGTAAGTCATTTTATTAAAACCTGGCAAATTTTGTATTTTTGCAACACTTGACCTGCCCCCTATTCATGAGTGTGCGGTGCATTACAGCGCGTCTTTGCAGGCCTTGTTTCGATACCTGGCTAACCCGGCCACAGACATGCTTCGCCAGTGTCTGGAAGTGTTGCTGCCATTCTATGCTGCCCCTCCTTTACCAGTCACTTTCATTGCGTTCCCAATTGCACATTAACAAGGCCATAACCAGCAGGAACTCGAGCACATTTGACTGGCAAAGGTTGGGGCGCGCTGAAAGGCAGCAACCTTCGAGAGGTACGGGCAAGCTCGAAAACGCGGATTCTACGGAAAGACCGCTTTATAATTCGCGCCTATAGCATACGTATGCGTGACGTCATTCTACGTCACGTTTGCGTAGTTTGCCCCCCCAAAATCCAGGGGGCGCTGGAGTGCCCACGAGCCGCCATTTTTTGGACCAATGGGCGTCTATGGAGCCTTCGCTACCAGTGTACATCTACCTTGGCTGTTCGCGCAAAAGTACTGAAACAGCCCTTTGCCACATGCCTGTCTCATCTATGATAAGCGTGAAAGGTTGCTACGGCTAATGCGTTTTGGCCCTGGAAAACTCGTTCAGATCATTTCTTCTTGAGCCAGCAATTTTCTTTCGGCACCCTGCGAACAGGACGCGAACGAGACAAATCGCGAACCACTCCCCGCGTTCCGCATCTCTTCGACTTCCTCGCTGCTAAAAATAATAAAAACATCACGTACTTCATACATCGCTTTTCACTTACTGTACCAGCCCAGTCACTAAAAGCAGCTGGCATGGGACGGCGTCTCAAAAAGCGCATGCTGGCGTTCCAAAAAGCGCGAAGGTGACGCGCAGCCGCGTCTCGCTGTGGCGCCGACTTGCAGGCCGCGCAGGAAGCCTCGCAACCGACGCGGGCACCAACAGCCCTCAAACGAAGCCCGTTTTCGGAGCCGCGGACACCAGAGCAGATTCCTCAAGCGATCAAAAACACAAGGTGAGAGAGAGTGGTCTGCAGAGGGCACACACTTTATTCGTCATCTCCTCGCAGCTCCCTCTTCCAAGAGCAGAGGCAGCGCCGCACGACGTCTACTTGAGGCACGATTCGAAGTACACCCCGCCGACGTTGCCACCCAGCATGGCCTTCCTGACGTTCTGCTCGAACAGTTTGCGGTTGCTGCGCAGAACATCGGCCGCCTCCTTGTTGAGCGGGTCATCCGTGTTCGGCTCGAGGAAGAGGAAGAGCAGCCCGTAGACGACAGTGCTCACCGTCAAGACCGGCTTCCAGTCTTCACGCAAGATGTTGAGGCAGATGTTGCCCTCGAAGTCGACGTTGGGATGGTAGACCCTCGTTTCGCACTTCACTTTCGGCGGGTCGTGCGGGTAGTTGGGCCCCACGCTGAAGCTAAACTCGAACTGGCCGTTGCGGTAGAAGCCTTCGTCCGGGCAGATGGTCAATTTGAAGTCGAGCAGGTTGTCCGGGTCCGGGAACTGAACCTGGCAGGTCTTGGGCAGGTCCAATTCATTGATGTCCTTTGTGACGCGGAGCTGCGCCGCCGAGGCATGTTTGCGGCGACCCGCCGCAGACTTGTCCCCCGCTGACCCCTCGCCTTCTTTGTGCTGCTGCTGCTTCTGCTGCTGCTGCTGCTTGAGCGAGAAGAGCTTCAGCATTGCGACGCTTGTAGTCTGCTGCACGGATTTCAAGGCCAAACGATACGCGAAGTGCGGCGACTGGGCACCGAACGTGATGGAGATCGCAGCACGAGCTCGTGTTCCACGCTCGTGCTTTCTTCTTCGCTTCTGACCAATGTTGCCGGACGCGGGCAAAGCGGGAGATTTCCCGCCTTACAGGAAAAAAAAAATGCCACCAAAATAAACGCAAGAAAAACAGTATTTAACCCACGTAAATCGCGTGAGTTATTCTTATCTACAAAGAAACTCATCTTCGTCTTTTTTTTCACATATCTAGAGAATAACAGATATCTGACAGGAACGCTAACAAGCTTCTGCGTACGGTCGTTTGGCCGGTTGTTGACTGTGCAGTACTAGGTGACGCAGGTAGTTTATTACAGCACGGAGTAGACGGGTGTTTTATTATACTGAGGTCATCTTGAAATGCATGTGTGTGACTTATAAATGCCTCGAGTACATTAAACAAATGCCGAAACGCCAAAAAAAAAAACGAAGAACCGAAACCAGAACCGTAAAAACGAAACAGTTTTGCATGACATTAGTTTTGGTTTTGTGGGGTTTAACTTTCCAAAGAGACTCCGGCTCTGAGGGACGCCGTATTGAAGGGCTCCGGAAATTTCGACCACCTAGAGTTCTTTAAGTGCACTGACATCGCACAGTGCACGGGCCTCTAGAATATCGCCTCCATCAAAATTTGACCACCGCGTCCGGGATCGAACGCGGGTATTTCGCATCAGCAGCCGAGCGCCATAACCACTACGCCAGCACGGCGGTTGCATGACATTAGTGATCGGCGAATAAAACGCAAAGTACAGTGGATGCAACGTCAGCCACTAAGTCCAAAAAGCATCATATTTAAAAACAGGGTATCCAGCGGCGCTCTAATTGGAATGAAGGGTCGCGGGAAAAGATTTAAGTCGGGGACTTTGGCTTCTGTGGCGAAGTACAACAGGGACATTGTTTGGTTTTGTTGCGGTTCTTGGGAGAGATCCGTTCTTCGTAGGCGGTGATTACGTGCGTGCAGCTGTAATAGTCGGTCACACTGCATAGTGCAGCAGTGTCTTTTGTCTTGCGTGGCAGGAGCGAGGCCTCGGGAGATTGTGTTTATTGGATGCATTTACTGCATAGTGCGTGACGCTCCCGCGAGCCGCGACTGCGCACCGCAGATCTCCGTGAGAGCGGCAGATGGCGCCAAGTTCCTGTACACAGCGCGTTCGTCTGCCGCGTCAGGGCCAATCAGCGCGTGCGCAGTGGCGAGGCGCGGTACGAGGCGCGATACGGTTCGCGCTACGTTGGCAAAAACGCGCGACTGCGCCGCTGCTAGGTATACGTGCAGGTTTTGATGGCCTGCGTACCACTTAACCGAAACACTAAGAGCAGAATGTTGGGCTAGTTGTTTAATAATTGGTTTTGGGGGAAAGGAAATGGCGCAGTATCTGTCTCATATATCGTTGGACACCTGAACCGCGCCGTAAGGGAAGGGATAAGGGAGGGAGTGAAAGATAAAAGGAAGAATGAGGTGCCGTAGTGGAGGGCTCCGGAATAATTTCGACCACCTGGGGATCTTTGTTTACAATTCGTAATTGGAGACATTTTCTTGCGAGAAATGAACACGAGCGGAAAGACACGAACGACACAACCGCTGGACTTGAACAGAATATATAATCTAAGTACAGTACAAGAATGACAGGAGCGTGCGCAGACCGTTTTCCTTTTTAGTAAAACTCCTGCCATGCAAAAAGTCAAGGCCACGTCGCTCCTTAAAATGACCTTTAAGAGCCGCCGCAGTGGCTCAGTGGTTATAGCGTCCGGCTACTGGCCCGAAAGACGCGGGTTCGGTCCCGGCCGCGGCGGTGGAATTTCGATGAAGGCGAAATCCTAGAAGCCCCTGTACTGTGCATGTCAGTGCACGTCAAAGAACCCCAGGTGGTCGAAATTTCTGCAGCCCTTCACTACGAAGTCCCTCATAGCCTTAATCGCTTTTGGACGTAAAACCCCCATAGACTAAACCGACCCTTAAGAGTTTCGGACCGCGGGTGTGGCTATGACGTCATGCCATGTGACTCGCCAGATAAGCCAATGGGGTATAGACGTAGCCACATCTTTTTGGAGGTCAATCGCCGCGGCAGTGTGCGGAGCCGGCGGCGTTCGCGACTACGTTGAACAACGTGCTTCAACGCTCACCTCCCAGTTGCGCTGAACCACATGACTCGCCGTTCATCTGAGAATAAAAAGCGCGATGCGTCGCTTGGCGTTCGCAGATAGCCATGGAGGAGTCGCGCGCTGGAACCAGTGCTTCGGCTGTGTAACGTAGACGGCTGATTGAATCTGATGATTCTTATGGTCAGGAACGTCGACAGGGCGCGTTGGCGAAAAATAGAACCAGGAAACGTTGAACCACAGCAAACCGTGTCTGACCGTGCTTAATCGAGCTTCCGCTTTGTAAACTACGTTCAGCCGGGTGGAACAGCAGCCATTTTTTTTTTACTTTGAGCGGAAAGCGCGAGAGAGCGCCTTTCAGCGAAACCCGTGAACGATACCCCCAATATGTCTAAGTCTCTGGTGTATGTAGGTTTTTTTTGTGCGTTTAGATAGTTTTTTTTTAGTGGTAGTTACTGAAGCAGCACTAACACGGAATCCCACATTTCGTAAATGCGGAAAGCTTCGAAGATTTCGCGTCGCACTTTTGCACTGATGGTTACAATCATGTCCCTGACAGTCATCGGCCACACGCCTTCTTCCATGCAGCTGTAGCCTGAGCAGCAGCTTTATCGATTCTGCGCTTTTTACGAGAAGGGAGGCTTTGCGCACTAACTTTTCCTTCATTTGCGTGCACCAAATTTAAATGCTCAGAAATTAAATTTGCTATCTGCCATAAAGCACAAGGCAGAAAAAGTGTATAAAAAGGCGGTTGATCTCCGCAGTTAGGCCAAATACAAATTAGGTGCGCCAACGCTGTATGGCCATTATTTTGCATTCTTTATCGTCCATCTGCCACCTAGGTCACGTGACCTCAAGACGTCATCACAACCTCCCAGATATAGATATATGTAGACGCGCACGCACGCACGCACGCGCACGCACACGCGCGCGCACACACACACACACACACACACACACACACACACACACACATACACACACACACACACACACACACACACACACACACACACACACACACACACACACACACACACACACACACACACACACACACACACACACACACACACACACACACACACACACACACACACAAACCTAAAGGGAGGAACGGCCACTCTAAGTGCTGGCGCACCAAGAAATTGTAAACGCATGTCGCCAACTCAAGCAAATAGCGCGCGTCTCGATCAGGCGACGCACGTACTGGGCGCGCAAACGCTATAGTCGCGCAGCGAATTTTATGGCCGCACCTGACCTATTGCACGTACCGTTCTCAACGTCACACTAGTAAGCAATGACCAGCGTTCTCGCAATATAAACTTTACGGTGAACATTTTTCCCGCTGGACAGAGCTACTAAACGACGAGCTCTCCATAGATCTTGCAAATCTGTCATTCATTTACCCCTCGCAATACGAGCCCCAATGTTTCCGCTGTGGTGAACGCGCTACTTACGACCACATCGTAAGGAAGAACCGCCTCCGTCGGAGCTAGTACAAATCCCTTCTCTCGAGCGGTGGGAGGCTGCGCTGGTCAGCTCAGACCCGAAGACGCAAGTCCGGGCCGTCGAGTGGGCCAACCAGATCGCCAACGGTCATGAACTAACGGCCACCTAACACGGCCCTCCGATCACCAAGCTCTTTTTGACGAAATAACATTTTTTCTAACCAAAAACCGACCATTGACAAAACAAAAATATTAAGGAGTGAGGGGGAGGCCTTTGTCTGCTAACCAAAATTATGACAGAGGATAAGTTCTCTTGGTTGGATTTGGCTAGCGGGGGGAAAATTCCATCCCGCCCGTCGTTAATTTTGGGTTGTCAAGAATCATATCCTCGCTTCTCCCTCTCTACCATTGCTAAACTATACGCAGAATGCATGAGCACAATTACCACAAAAAGGAAACACTTCATGCGTCCATGTTTTCGGCGTTAATGGTTGAGCAGTGTGCTTGAGCGCCAGTGGCACACCAACCCGTCAGTATCAAACCATAGATGGCACACTGGGCGCCTGGATGTTATTTCAGTTGTGGGCATCAAGGCAGCACCTTGAGAAAGCAGCGCACCTTGCGGAAGGTCATGTAGGCGCTGATTCCGTAGTTTGTGCCCAGCTCGGAGCCCACCACGGTGACGTGCGTGAAGACGTAGTGGTCGCAGAGGCGCTCCTTCACGGGGTACACAGCCTCGTCGGTCAGCGTCGAGCCCACCGTGCAGATCAACAGCGCTGCGCGCACAGTGCGGAGCATTGGCGCTATTGTTTTCACGTCGTCGTAATTGCAGTGAATATGCTCTGCACTATACGAAAGTGCCACATTCAACTCATTTGTCGCGCCTCTTGTTGACACTCCTGAGCTGAACCAATTTGTATTGCCACATCTGGATACGTAATGATCAGGCTTTTTAAGATATGGGGCGACTAGGGTTAGATACAACACTGATCAAGACAGTCCAGTTCCAGGGTGAGAGCTCCGATTCGTCATCCTGCGCTCTGTCCTGTTTCCTTCCTACGTCACTATTTTCGTTCGCGCGGTTCTATTATCCATTCTGGTTCGAACCACCAACTAGCCTTCCCCTCTAACATGTGAGACAAAGATCAGATATGGCCTGATATGACAAGCTAAGGGCCCGTTACGGTTCATATCTGGCCTTATTTGGGCTGAATTTAGGCCCTGATCTGCGACATCTAGGCCAGATAAGGAAGTGTTCATGTTCATGTCTGCCTATATATACATGACCTGGTTTGGGCCACGCCCTTTAGTTAAATGCACTGCACCAGAAAAGAGTTTACTCCCTTTTTTACTCTCATACAGGCGTATTCCGTTTAAGAGTGCATGAAGCTCCGATCGTGCGCTACAACTTCGGAATCGCGAAGTCAAGCACGACGTCATTTCTCGCTCTTTCCGAATGATACAGACGCACTGTTTAGTGAGAAAGGCCTCACTCCTTCCGAACACACAGGTCGGTAAACAGTTTGCTGGCGCCGTTTGTTAACGTGCAACAAAGGACACTGCGATCGGAGGGACAAGACAGCTGGTTGTCGTTTGTTTCCATGGCATTGAGGAAGGTTGTACGTGGGAAAGTAAATGCGGGATTTTATTCGCAATTTTCTCAGCAACGCGCTCACAATTCTTTGCGTCTAAAAGAACGCTCCAGAAGGGTAATAAATATGGCGTGGATTTTTGTTTCGTAACGAATTCTGAAGACGGCTCAAAACTAAACAGGGAAATCGAAAAATCTTTAAAATGTTCGAAATATTTCCAAGCATAACATGCGCAACGGCTGGTTGAAAGCGTTCGCTTGTTAATCGAATATGACAGATTGTCGCAAATTTGGAGGTAGGCCTGGACTGAAGCCAACTCATACACAGATGACAGTGAGTATTCCTTCCTCTTCGTGTGCACGGCGTTTCGAGATTTGTCACAATTAGTAGTACAAGCAACGATTCATTCCGTGATATCAATTATCAAAAGGCACAGGATGCGGGTGTTTCAACCGTGCTGAAACTCCCAGCGAAGATACAGTTTAGCGTTTCCTCTTCTAATGTTGGTGCCTCCTAACAACCTGAGATCTATTGAGTAATCAAGCTTCTTGCTATCGCATTGCTCTTTAGCGCAGCTTGATGGTGCGGGCACTGGAAGTCAGGGTGAGAACAAAAATATTACGGTAGTTTCATGAAATGAAGCTGGTACCTTTTTTTCTGTCACTGTGTGCCGAAGGATCCTTCTTGAGAGCTGCGAGAAAGAGACACCTGTGCATTTGTTAAGCTTCGGGAACCAGGCGAAATAGCAGAGACGTCTGGGCTACAAGCAAAAGCAGTAGGCAGCATTCAAGGTAAGGTGCACGCTTAAAGGGAACGTAAGATTTACAATTAAGCCAGTATAACTGCAGGATTTATATTATAATTAACATGGGGAAAGTGGCTATGGAAAGGGTTCAACATAAGTTAAGGACAGCGCAGTTAAGGACAGCAAATAAAATTATATGTGGAACGTTAAAGGTGCACTAGAGAGGAATCTTAACTCGTCTTTTTACCGCGGGAACTCTATCTACACTTTCCGGCCATTCTTAGAAACTTCGAATTATTGTCCTGTGCGGCCGACTGTCCCTAATTAAATCGGATTAAACGTCCCGGCTCCCGCCTTTTTTTGAACTCAACGCGGTAGGTATAGGCGGAGTCAACCAACGCGTGGAGTGCCGTTCAGCCAGTCCAGTGGCGGCTTCGCTTTCGCTTTTATTTTGTGTTTTAGGTTTCAGTGAATAAACAGTTTCAGTCACAGACAATATAGCCGCACATTAGGCCCACGGAAATAAAAATACACGTGGACTCTTTGATTTGCGTATCACTGCGCCGATGGCAGAGCGGCAAGCAGCCACGGGACTGGCTGACGCGTTGGTTGACTCCTCCTACCTACCGCGTTGAGTTCAAAAAAAGAAGGGCGGGAGCCGGGACGTTTAATCTGATTTAATTAGGGCAATCGGCCGCACAGGACAAAAATTCAAAGTTTCTAAGAATGCCCGGAACGTGTAGATATAGTTCCCGCGGTAAAAAGACGAGTTCAGATGCCTCTTTAGTGCACCTTTAAGAGACAGGAAGAGTGCAGAGTGAGTCAGGGATCAAACACGGGTTAATGACATCCTAGTCGAAATCAAGAGGAAGAAATGTGCTCGGGCAGGGCATGTAATGCGAAGGCAAGGTAACCGATGGTCCTTAAGGGTAACGGAGTGGATTCCAAGAGAAGGCAAGCGTAGCAGGGGGCAGCAGAAAGTTAGGTGGCCGGAGGAGAGAAGAAGTCTGCGGGGAAAGGGTGGCCGCAGCTGGCAAAGGTTAATTGGAGAGACATGGGAGAGGCCTTTGCCATGCAGTGGCATAGTCAGGCTGATGATGATGATGATGATGATGATGATGGTGATGGTGACGATGGTGGTGATGATGATGAAGTGGCCTACGCTACGCGGTCCGCATACATGTCTGTTAAATAAAGGTCAGGCTGCAGGAATCCATGCTAAATCTCGGCTGCGATCAGGCTAGAATACCAATGGGGAGTTCTCATTTCGTGTGCACAGTACTCTAGCACATGGTCGACGCGACTTTCAAAAGTATGCTTCACAACGAGCAAAGAATTACAAAGAGTTCTTTTATAGTGTGCACACCTCGAATAAAATTAAGTAATTAAACTACGACCGAATATAGGCAGTGAATCTCCTATTTGGGCCACATGAAAACACCGTGCGAGAAAGAGCGCCCCGTTTAGGTATAGCACAAAGCAGAGAATGCCACCTTGCAAAGCATTTGGCGGGCAATATTGGAGAAAAAAAATTCAACGTGGACAGCAATATAGTAAGCGCGACAGGCATCTCTGCTCCAGCTTCACATCCCGCCAAATATTGCGCCTTACTTCACAACAAATAAGCGAAGCGTATCCGTTGCAGTGAAACTCCTGTCTTGCTGTATGACGCATCGAGATTTTTCATAGCCGCCACGAACTAAACGCGTTTTGTGTCCCGCTTAATTAGCGCTGTCAGCTGTCGCTAACATTCCAACTGGCACACTTCAAGACACCTTGATTGATTCAGTGTTAAAGGTTTCAGCCATAGTAGGCTACTGAGGTACTGCGCATTACGTAACGTTGCTACGACGGCGGCTAGATTCATGTCATATTGCTTGCGTACCACTAGTTGATAAGGCCTGAAACTAGAAGAAATACCTGCGAATAACTGTCCCAGTTTGTCACGGCTAACAATGTTTCCGCTGCCACAGAGGTGCTCTGCCGGTAAGGTATTTCTGCCTTTTTTTTTAGGGGGTGGGGGGGGGGGGGGGGGGCAACTGTTCACGGTATTAATACTTTTAGACCCCGAAACATTCAGGAAAAAGAGAAGAAGAGAGCAGAGGAAGATAGGAACACCATCTTATTTCGTGGTTGGGTTGCAGAGCCATGCGAGCAACATAACACTTCCAATGTATAGCGTTTAGTTTGTGAAAGCGAAATTTGTAATTCCACGTCGGGCGCTGGCGTGGCTACCGCTACTTTTCGGGGGGAGGGATGGAGTGAGGGGGGGGGGAGGGAGTCTCACCTCCCACAATGCCCGGCCGGTCGTCGTCGTAGTCACCGTCGGTTTCTGCCTCCTGAGGCGTGGTTGTCTCCGCCTCTGTAATCGAAGGCGGAAACGCGTATTTTTGCTACCTCGATAAAACGCTGCGAGACCTCGGTCATGGTCAGAGATTACTTGCGATTCGTGAGAGAAACTAGACCACGCACTTATGTTTCGAGGAATGCAAAACGGTCACTGTTCACAAACACCATTGGGCCCAAATAACACAGCAAGTTATTGAATGACCTGCATTTCTCCATTGCGAGGTCTGCGGTGGTTATCCTGACGCAAAGCCCATGTAGCGAACTTGGCCTCGGGTGCAACCACCACCGAACTTCCTCCTTCTACACCTCTTCTCTCCCCAAGTTTCCTCCTGCGTGAGAGAGCTGAGCCAGTCTACGCCTCGTCTTTTTGGCATTGGCAGCTGGGACAAGTCACCCACGTTAATGACCCTTCACCTGCCATTGGCCCCTCCCGGGCTCTCCTATGCAGCCCACCAGAACACCATTCCTCACAAGCCACCCCCCCCCCCCCTCCCGTACCGTTACGAATAAATTGTTTCCCTCACTCACGAAAACGCCAAGCGAGGAGAGGCAAACGCGAAATTTCTACAAGCAGAATAAACCTCAACTTGACGCACCTCTCAAACTGAAATTCCGTAATGTTCACCATTGGTCTTGTGTGCACAGCAAGGACCTGCGCCTGGGGGGCTGCTTAGTACCTGCACTTGTTACAAGCGCATCTGCCGCAGATAGAATGCAAATAGCCAGAGGCGTGTATGCGCTTTACGTTATGCCCTGGACGCCGACAGAAGCTTGAGTACACCAGTGGCGGCGGATATGAGATCACGATAGAAAATCTTGCCTGTGGTGGTAGTAGTAGTTTCCGTAGTAGTAATAGCTTTCCTCGATGAAATCCCACCTGGACAGAGAACAAAAGTTACTCTGTTTCAGAAACGGCAAAACTAATGTTTCAGACTGTTGCTGTACATATCTGCCGGGTTGGTTCTACTGATTTACTACATTCTGACTGGTATTGCCGCGTTTGCAGGAATATAACGCGGCCACGAATGTAGCCCATGTTGGAAGTCTGAGCCATCAAAAAATTTTATGAATATGGCTCGACTTCAGGACGTTCAAGCCAACTCTGAGCGTTATGCACGAGCAGTGCACCGTATTCCGTGAGTCGGCAACGTTTTTCGAGAGGCGACAGTATCGAGCACTGCGAGGTTTTTCGTGCGTTAAAGAATGAGGCCTTGCGTGCAGTAGGTCATCTTTTTTTCTAATTATCTGTATCTCTTTCACTGCCTTCTCATCATGGCTATCTGGGCTAGCTGGTACGAGTTCATATGAAGCGGAACCAACGCGCATAGACGGAACACGAAAGAACGACAGCGCTGTGTTGTGAGACTCGAGCGCTCTGTATACAGAGCTTGCTTCCACATGTAACGGGAGGTACGTTGTGAGGCAGGCGATTTGAAGAGAAAAATCTCCGCATTATATCCCTGCAAATACGGAAATGTTGCTTCTTCATTACGACATTCTACGTTTGGAGAACGTTTATAAAATTAAATTAATTCCATTCCTATTATTGTACTATTCCTACTGACGTCCACAAACACAATATCATGAAAAAAAAGAGTACGGCTGCTAACTTGCAATTCTGCAAAAAATGTTCAAATCTACACTTTTTCGCGGAACCGCTGAACCGCCGAAAACTAGAGACCTTAATTGTGACAATGGGCGAAGAATGGAATATGACGCACGAAACAATTGAAACACATGCACCGTACAGATGGATCCTGAAAAAAAGTGAGCAGAGAATAGCAGATGCCTACCAACGGTGTGGACAGTGGTATCCTTTGGCCGGGTTGTCTTGCGGGTGACAGGGGGCGCTTGTGGAGTCGTCCTGTGACTGGAAGTCATCCCGCGGCTAGACGTCTTTCCTCGCTGACTGGACTTCGTCCCGCGACTAGACGTAGTGCGTCGACGGGACATCTTCCCGTGCTCGACGCCGTGTTCGGCGTCGTGGTCTCCCTCTTCGTCACCGCGTTCGAGGCGGGGCGGCACGTCGTGCTCTTCGACGTCCATGACGTCATCGATCTTCGTCCTCGTCGCCGTCTTTGCCTTCGGGCTTCTTCTCTGGCTCCCGGGCTCGGTGCCCTCCAGAGGCAGCACCGCCAGCTCCGGCTGAGCTGCTAGACAGCCCTGCTGGACTTGCCCCGACCGTGGGCTTAGGCTTGGGACTCGGTGCCGTTGCTGGCCCGGTCACCTGCAATCCATCTTTGCCTCAGAGGTGACTGACCGATAGCACAGCAACTGACAAGCGATGGCTGGAGGCCCCTACAGAGGCGGAGGTCGGAACATGTGTTCGCCGTACCGTCGGCTCTACCCGAGTGACTCAGCTACGATTGTGCCAATTTTTTGTACTCCATACATTGGCTGCGTTTTTTGTACTCCATACGGCGGCTGCGTTTCGATGGAGGCGAAGCGCTAAGGCGCCCGTGTGCTGTGCGATGTCAGTGCACGTTAAAGATCCCCAGGTGGTCGAAATTATTCCGGAGCCCTCCACTACGGCACCTCTCTTTTCCTTTCTTCTTTCACTCCCTCCTTTATCCCTTCCCTTACGGCGCGGTTCAGGTGTCCGCCGATATGTGAGACAGATACTGCGCCATTTCCTTTCCCCAAAACCAATTATTATTATTATTATTATTATTATTATTATTATTATTATTATTATTATTATTATTATTATTATTATTATTATTATTGTACATTGGGAAGGGTAACACACAATTTGCGTGTGAGATTCCTTGTTCATATTTGCCGTGAATATTATCATGGGGCTCACACTAAAGAAGCGAATTTTACAGAGTGGTATCTGATGTTCGCCGACAGAGTTACGAACAGCCATGGTGCAAACAGCTTAAAGTTTGGTTCGGTTTGGTTTTATAACACTTAGCGTCTCAAAGCGACTCGGGCTATGAGGAACGCCGTAGGGGAGTACTCTGAAAACTTCACCCGCCTGAGGTTCTTTAACGTCCATTGACGTCGCACAGTGCACGGGCCTCCAACATTTCGCCTCCATCGAAATGCGACCGCAGCGGCCGGGATCGAACCCACGTCTTTCGGGTCAGCAGCAGAGCACCACCACCCCACGGCGGCTCACAGTTTAAGGTGATCGCTGTGATTGTTTATTTTACGACGCTCGTTAATCTTTTCTTGATCTCTGGAATTCTGCGCTGCAGGACCATAGGAAGTGAAACTGGACAGAATCTGTTTTGTATAAAGAAATTTCGGTCATCGTTTCTGAGCGCCTCCTGGTTCCCCTACAGCAGAAACATTGTGGATGTGTAACTGTCGCTACATCCGTGCTAAGAATATCGTGTTTTGAAGGGTTAGAGTGGGAAGGGGCAGTGTCCCTGAACACTTGCATATGATTGCGTAATTCGGCCCGAAATAAGTTATGAGACTGCATACAGTCCCACATGCACTCTCACTTGTCCACGGTCGCCGCGGAATTCGCGCGGCTGGACCCCGGTCGGCTTTTCAGCATGGTTTGGCTTCGAAGGCGGCGCAGGATGTCTCGGTCCAACCCCGACTTCCGGCACGCCGTGGGCGGACGGTGGACTGCCACCCCCAATGCGGGCTCGATCGTCGCTCTTTTTGGCAGCTGCCGTTGACTTCGTTTCTGCCTCTGCGTTTTCGATGCAGTGGTTCGTGAACCCCTTGTGAAAAGGACACTTCACTTTGTCTTCATACATTGGCTGCGTTGTTTTCCGCACAAAGCTACGCAAGGCTATACGCGCTTCAATGAAATGACGTAATTTATCCAAACTGGCCCCACTGTTCACTCATCCTTGAAAGGACTTGCTGTGGGGCCAGACGTTGCATATTTACACAGGAGCAAGACACGCGCACAGAAAGAGACACATGTATGTGTGTGTATGTATTTCTGGATTAGCGTGACGCAACTGTACGTCGAGGTGCAAAATGTACTGCCGGCGACAAAAGTAACTCTCTCCCCTCCAAGTTCCGAACCTTGCCGCACTGCATGCGGACGTCACCTGACGATACACTCCTGGTGTCGAGACTAGCATGCAGTGCGGCACGGTTCGGAACTTGGAGGGGGAGAAAGTTACTTTTGTCACCGACAGTACTCATGCTTTACACTGGTGTAATGTACACTGCGTACACTGCCGTGATTGAAAGCAGTGCAAAGAACGTGGACCCTTCTTAGGAAGAATCACAGTTCACAGTTACATTAAAGGTCCCCAGGTGGTCGAAATCAATCCGGAGCCCTCCACTACGCACCTCTTTCTTCCTTCCTTCTCTCAGTCCCTCCTTTATCCCTTCCCTTACGGCGCGGTTCAGGTGTCCACCGATATGTGAGACAGATACTGCGCCATTTCCTTTCCCCAAAAACCAATTTGCCTGCCAGAGAGATACCGTAGGCTGGTGAAATTGCGTGAAAAGAAGGTCACTGTGTCAGCGCACCATGGGTATTTTTAAGTGAAAAAGATCGTAATTTCTCAGGAATTGCAAATTAACAAATGAATCTGGTGGTTTTATTTTTTGTGTGCGTTTTTCACTTTATCCTTTTACCTCGCACTGTGCTTTTAGTATTTTTCTCCTCGTAAAATATACTGTGCGTTCGCATGCGTTCACTAAAATATAGGGGGCTTCTCTGGTGTGAAATGCTTGGGAAGTGAGTCCTTGACCCGACCGTGAGTAGACGATAAACACATTGTGTCATGACGCTGTTTGGCCGAAGCTGCCCTTGCACCATAAAAAATAATAATCATTAAATTTGGCGGAACAGGAAATAGGCGCATTGCGCATTATCACTGCGGGAAGGTGCACACGCTGGAAAAGTCCATTTCAACTGAGGATAGTAGCCGTTAGGTTAGGTTAGGTTAGGTTAGGTTAGGTTAGGTTCTGTCACGCTGTCCGTAACCGGGCGCCATGTGCAGTGGTGATCACCGTGACCGTGAACACGGAGCACATGGCTTTCGATACGTCAAGAGTCGTCTAACGGCGCCACGGCGAATTCGCACGCATGCGCTGAGTGTTTCCGATTAGATCACTTTTACTTTGTGTGCAGTCATGGGTGCACTAAGTCATGGACCACTAAGTCATGGCGCTCAGTTGCCAAAGGTGTTGCGGAAACAATCTGCACCTTGCTTTTAATTAACGGTTATACTATTTATATTGTACTGGCGACAAGATTTGACATCTTATGATATTCAGAGGCTCCTTTCAAAACATTGTCCGCTGCGGCTTCGGTGTGGAACAGATTAAGTCTACCAACCCAGAGCGAGCAAGATGCAATCCCAATGCAGTGACGTTCCATGCAGTAACCAAAAAATCCCTCATTTTCACCTGAAATTCCCCATTTCAGTCGCTTTTTCTCCCCCACCAGCCTGAAAACTCCGTCTATTTGGAAAAAGTGAAAAAATTTCGGCTCTTAAAACTCCCTCGAGACTTCGTAAAAACTCCCTTTTCGCTAAGTTCTACCCCTCAAAATTCCTAAAAAAAGGGAGTATACTCCTAATGCAACGCCACTGTCTCGTTGTCTGTTCCCTTGCGTCGGTGTCGTCTGTGTTGCTCTAACATTCCCTGCGATGACCAGTGGCCAGTTTGTGGACCACTCACTGGTGATTGTTGACGATCCTCCTTTAGCATCCTTTATCGTTGTCAAGGGCGTCTTTGGAGCCAATGGGGGCGGCGCCTGGCTGCTCATAGGCGGCGCTCGATCTTTTTTCTTTGGAGGGGCCGGGCTGGTCGTCGACTTGACCGCAGTGCTGGGACGCACCGTCCTAACGGTGGAAGCCGCTGTCTTCCTTGGCGGCTCCCAGTAATCCTTACTCGCTGCATAAAACGGGCCACGTTGGTATTCGCGTCTGTCCGGCCGTCAGGTAATAGAGTTTGCGTCATTTGCTCAAGTTCAGCAGCTGCTTAGAGGGGAAATAAAATTGACGAAGAAAAATCTCACTGTAACCAAAACTTCATCGACATTTTATATCGGCTTAAGAATCAATCAGCGGTCGCTCAGTTTGCTTGATTCGATGAAGGCAGGAGATGGACCATGTTGGACAAGACTCTGCTTTAAAACTGCCAGAATTTAAGTTATATCGGGAGAGCTGAAGCTTGGGCGAAGAGTCGTGGTTCAGGCATAAACCATAAGCTTCGGTGTTCAACCTCGCAAATGCAATCGGACAAATACTGCTCAGTATGAAAAAAATTAGCTGCGGTTTAACTATACTGCTGAACCTGGTTAGAGAGCGAAAGCTGTGGGGCAACTGGACGCGGCTCGGCATCTGTAACGTTGAGTGCGTTCCGCACACTGGATAGGCAGCGCGCCCACCCTGCCACCCTGGTAGGCGGCAGTTAAATTAATGGTTCATCGAGAAAGGTTGGTCACCCAATGAACGCTGCGGCCTACTCTACCGCCCTCTACCGGCGAATCGAAAGGTCAAAGGTCATAGGTCAAGTGGTGCGACACCATGGTGGACCACACATGGTAAGGCCTATGGCCACACTTGACCTCTGGCTCACTTGAAGGTCAACCGGCAACGCACGGCGAAATCGGCTTTACCTAGCGTAGTGAAGCTCTCGCTTCAAAGCTATCAGCGCGGACTCACAGCCAACGGTCTCCATCTCTGCTTCGTCCGGCGTCGTGCTCTTGGTCGAAGCCGTGGCGGTGGCGGTGGCCTGGCGCCGCACCCCTGGCCTGCGGCCCGGAACCGAACCTGCGCGTACTCCAATACGCGGTGTACAAAACAGACCGGTTCATTGACTGTCTAGTTGGCTTCAGAGAGATACTACGGACAGCTCTATCGAGTTTTGTTCAGTAAAAATCGATTCAGTGTCTCTTTCAGGCAAGGCAGATGTTTGTCCGGCAGCGAAATATGTTTTTGTTGCAAATAAAAGGGTTAGTTTATTTTTTCACCACTTGATTCAATGTCGTGACGTCATTACCGAAAACGACTCCTTGTTCGCAGTTTGGAAGCCAATGGCAGTGTAGCCTACAGCCTCAGGGATCCGAGAACACCGAACTGCTTTGACGCACTGCAGTTTCGCTTGCAAAAACGGCCGCTGGTGGCGACACCTGTTATTTTTTTTACCTTTCCTAGTTTTTAAAGGCTACGTTTGCAGTGAAGGGAGCCTCTGTCTTTAGAACGTGTTTGTCTATCGATACAAGACAACTTAAAATTTTTCCCATTGTCGCGTTAAGACAATGAAAAAAGTCGATACAATTATTGTTTGCGCTAAAGATTGATTCTGATGTTTTTTCTGTATCTATTTTTCCTCCATATTTTGTTTTCTCATTTTCCTCGTCTAGTTTTACTTTAAATGAGCTTTAAGCCCGATTAACTAACTGTAAAGCTGCCACTCCTTTATTTTCGCTTTCGGTATTGAAACGTCTAATCAAGCTGTTTTTCGGCCTTTGACCGCTCAGACGCTTGAATAGGCTACTTGTAGGGACGCAACTTTCTGTCGGCGAGTATTTCGTTCTATTGAAGGTGCACTGAGGACAACTCCACGCAATTTGTTGTTCCTGTTAAAATCTGACAGCTCGCTACTTTTTTGGCGCCCTTGGAGTTTGTTCGGCAGCGACAGACGAAATTAATTGCTGGAATAATTCTCCCCGCCGCTTTGGTTCTGAGTGGAGACGCTATAGCGCCGACGAGTCTATTGACGACTCCGTGACATGTGGGGAAAATGCGAGCACTGAGATCTAGCCTCAGAGATCCGCGACGATTATAGATTGCAGTCACCGCACTTTTCTTGTGAAAAACCACAGTGGCGTCACAACCTGCATTTCTTTGCGCTTTCTTTTCTGTATCATAAAGGCTCCCTTCTCGCTGAATTAAGTCCTTTGTCATTAGAACACGGCAGTTTATACCGGGCAGCTTGAATTGGTCCTCAATGCCTGTTCAGGTAGCCACGCCTCTTCCAAGTTTTCTTTTCACTGCACATAGGATTCGAACTTATGTGCAGTCAAAGCGCGTATAGTACCTGGGTGGCACCGGAAGTACGCGCGCTTACTCACCTGATGGTGTCGGCTGCAGGTAGTATACGCTGAAAGTCGTCAAGCTGTCTTCCTCTCCTGTCGTGAAGTAGAGAGAGACTGGATATCTAGCAACACACTAAAAGGATAGAAAGAAAAGAGAGAGAAAGAAGAAAGAAAGAAAAAAAGAAAGAGGAAAGAAAGAAAGAAAGAAGAAAGAAAGAAAGAAAGGAAGGAAGGAAGGAAGGAAAGAAAGAAAGAAAGCAAGAAGAAAGAAAGAAAGAAAGAAAGAAGAAAGAAAGAAAGAAGAAGAAAGAAAGAAAGAAAGAAAGAAGGTAGGAAAGAACGAAAGGAAGGAAAATTGGGGAACTAAGAAATCAAACAAGGGACGAAAAGCCGGAAAGCGTTTCCCATCTGAGTGATGGAGCTGTCAATATAGCCTTTTCAGTAAAAGGGTTTGGTCATACTGTTCCATGAATGCGTTTGTAACTTACTTAAGCGAGTCTGCTTGGATAGAAAGCGTGATGAAAAAAAAATAATGGCCATACTTCCGTCTCGGTGCAAAGGTAACACCCATGCTGTAGCGTAGCCCATTCTACGCTCCTCTAGCCGACGGTAGAAACAGGGCGGGTCCCTAAACCACCCATGACAATGGCCGTTCGGTCAAAGTACACAGGTTTCAATCGAGCGGCTGCGCTCGGGCGATCGCTAGTGGCCTGCCTTACGACAGGGACCGTACTTTTTTTATTGCATGGCCAATTCCTTTGTTTTCCTCCTTGTGTTTGTATACAAGGTTGCGATGATGATGTAGCCGCCGCGGTGGCTGAGTGGTTACGGCGCTCGGCTGCTGGCCCGAAAAGACGCAGGTTCGATCCCGGCCGCGGCGTTCGAATTTCGATGGAGGCGAAATTCTAGAGGCACCTTCTACTGTGCGATGTCGGTGGCACGTTAAAGAACCCCAGAGGTGGTCGAAATTTCCGGAGCCCTTCACTACGGCGTCTCTCATAGTCTGAGTCGCCTTTGGGGAAGTTAAACCCCCATAAACCATAAACCAAACAAGGTTGCGATGAAAGTTGGACCCTAGCGAAACGCGAAAAAGCCCTGGATAATCATCCTGTAGTTATAGGATGAGACTAGGACAGTACTGGCGATTGGTAAAACTAGAGGTATGTTTAATCATGAAATTAACCGGATAATTGATTCCAGCATCAGTTAGTAGCAGGCGTCGTCAGGCGGAACATCTTGAAAAAATCCGCCGCTACGCAGCGAAGCACGTTGTTTTCGATGACAAAAGTCTCCAGAGCACGCGAGTAGCGCTGTAGGAACATAACTGCCAGAATTCTAACAATGACATGATTTCACTATCACATGTCATAGAACCTAAGTGACGTTCACCCCCCCCCCCCCCCAAGCTGTGGCTAATAACATTAATAACCCAGTAATAACCCAGCTAATAACCACCGGCTAATAACGCAGTTACCGGCTTCGACTGCCACTCACGCGTCCTGGAGATTTTCATTCCCGGCAGTACGGACACGCTGGCAGTTTTGGGTCGGCTCTAAAACCATTGAATAATCGTAGCAGCCAGACATCCCCCATTCATTAAAAAAAAAAAAAAAAATCAAGCAAGAGAGAAACTCAAGCACGTACCAATGTGTCTTTTGAAATCTCTACAAAATAGTTGAAAAAACTAATAATATTAGTTGGACTACTTAGTTTACGAATTCCGAAATGGTAACTAGCGCTAAAAAAACACGGACACAGAAAGGAGCGACAGGACGCATGCTATAGCCCTGTCTTGTCGCTAGTCGCAGCATGTGTTCTGTCGCTCCTTTCTGTGTCCGTGTCTCTTTAGCGCTAGTCACCATGTCGGAGTTAAAAAATCGCTCTTAAAATTTTCGGATGCTTCAGTTTTTATTTGTTGTTGTTTTCTTTCTCAACAGCGCGGATCAGTGGATGTGCGGTCACATCAGTGGGAAAAGGCGCTCGCCGCGACGCGAGGACCTTTCGAGTAGGAAGATTTTTTTTTTTTCTGCCGAGAAACCAAATGACAAGCGGCCGATTCAGAAGTGTCAACCTCCATTTCCCAACGCCGGGCAGTCGCGCGGCCTCCTCCGAGCTCAAAGCCGAATTGTGTATGCCAAGGGCAGTGCATTTAGGAAGCTTTACTGGCCATGAAACTATACCGGAAGTTTAATATCTGACGAAACCCGGCCACTAGAAGAGGTGCCAGTGTCAGTTAGAAGGAGAAAAAGCCATAGAACTAAACACTAGGGCGAACTAGGCGGCCACTCTACCATACACACTACGCCCACATATCTGCTAACCGCAGCAGCAGCCATTTTGGTGAGGCCTCCTGATAACCACCCGTTACTCTGAGGACGAAGGCTACGTCAGTGATATTGAATGGCATCGGTATGTTCTAGTACAATATAGGTTGCGCCCTCTAGTCAAAGCGGCGCCGCGGCGCGGTCACTATGTGCGACGTACAAGACTCTCCCCATTGCACTGCACACCAGTGATACCAGTGAGAAAGTGTCGAAGACCCTGCCATAGCTCAAGACCAGGCAGCTGGTGTCCGCGGGGCTTTACGCGCGCGACAAACGTCCGCAGGGAACGTCGAGAGCAGCGCTTTGAACCGACGATACCTTGTTGTGCTTGCCGTGTGGGTAAGCCGAGCGTGAGCACCGAGAGCAGCAGCACGGCGACGACCATGACGCCGATCGCGGAGGCCATGTACATGCGTCGCCTGGCTGTCAGCTCTTTGCCGACCGGCAGATCTCTTCGGAAAGACACAAGGGAGGAATAGAAGGCAAGCACTGTGGAGGCCTGACAGGCCGCTCGACCAAGGGGTTAACTGCGGTCACTTCTAATGGGTTTACGAGAACATAAGATGGAAGCGAAAATGTTATTGAAATTAATTACAGCGTTATCATACTCGGAGTTCATGATATGAGAAGGTACAGCACCCATTATAATCTCTATGGACGCTTGGAAGAGCCTTAAGATTTACAGGGGATTCAGTGCAAGCATACTCCCTGGCGCGATGTATGTTTAGTCTTGTGTACCACTGGATGCTGAAAAGGACCGATGGATCAGGCGCGATGACTCACGCAGTACTCACTCGCTCTGGACGCCTGAGTGAGCGGCGAAAAAAGACAGAGGTGCGCAACGCTTAGAACGCCCTTGTAAGGCATTTAAATTTTTTTTAAATGGCAACAGACAGAGAGATAGAACTGCGCTGTACTTACTCGCCAAGCTGGCCTTCCGCTGTAACGCTGCGCAGAGACCGGTGCGATTGATCAGCGAGCAGGGACGTTAAGCCTTTGAATAGTAGAAAGAATCGCTTTGGTAACCCTTGCTTCTCGCCCACCAAATCGTCCAGGTGCATAATTTCTGCCCTGCTATCATACATCGCGCCCACACCGTGTGTCCGTCTCCTCTTTGCGGACATCTGTTAGAAGTTGTCTTTCTTTTGGTGCGTGCGTTCATCTGAACACCTGTGAATTATGACGAATGAGCTGGCTGGATGCAATACGGGGGATTTACGCAAGCTTTGTCTGCTAGGTTGCATAACTTTGCAATTTGAAGGTATTGCACTCAAATGACACATTAGAGTACCCTCTTCCCAGGAGTGTGCAACATCTCCATATAGTCTCTACGAGCGGATCTGCACTTTCGCCAGCTGTGCCATGGTCTCTACTAGCCTCTGCATGTCACCGTGGACAAATGAAAGCGGCTACCTTGCCTCACGAAACTTGTAGTTTATACGTCGCGTCAGTGAACTTCAGCTGGCCGTTTTGCAAGATGGAAGACAGACACCAAAATTTTCGTATTGCATTCTCGTTTTGAAATAATGCGTAAGACATCAGCAAACTTGAATCACCACCTAAAATTCACCTACGCTCAGTACCTAACCTATAACTGATTTTTTTTTATGTAGTCTCGGTTTCGGTTTCAGCAGTCGAAAGACGGTTGGGATGGTGCTAGTCCCAGATCACCCGAGGCACGCAAAAACTGCAAAATAATAGCTTTTTGTACGCTTGCGGAGATTTCGGTTTCTGGTGCAGATATTATAGTTCGGGCTTGAATGAATGAAAACCAAATAGCAGCGATTATATTGCAGTTTTGTACGCCTCATATACCCTCATACTCACGTCGCAACGGTCGTATTGCGACTGAAATTGAGACAAACTACAGAGGAACCAGAATTTAATTGAAATATTGCTTATTGAACACCGAAGAATTCCACGTGGCAATCCATTTTTTACTAATTCGTGCGCATGATTCCAGAGCAAAAACACACTACGAAAAACTTGGGGTCTCCACTATTAAGGTTACGAGCTCCGTGCTTGACGAAGAAGTGACTAATGCAGTAGGCCGTTTAATTTATTTACTTCAGCTTTGATGTTTCCTTAACATACTACACCTCAGGAAGCAAGACTTAACACATTTCGCAGATTTTATTCTCGTAACCGCTTTTATGCCCGAGCACGCATTCCGATGTCATCCGTGGAAGCCAGCGCCACGCTCCCACCATTGCGCGAAGCAAGCCCAGACTCAGCAACTTGTCGCGGCTTGCAGCATGATTCATCCAGGCTCGCCCGGCGGAATCCCCCCGCCCTCGCCCTCTCGCCAGCGCCGGCTCGATCCGCAACCGACGCTTCTTCCGGCAGCCCTTTCCCGGCTGCAAACTTCGAACGGCCGAGCTCCTCTCTCGTGCATTCGTCAAAGGATATTGTAAAGTACTGTTATGGAAATATTGAAGGTAATGGCCCATTCCTCCGATGCCTAGCAAGATCATTATTTTAAAGTTTTTCCGTCGCTCGCACCGACAAGTTGATACTGCCATAGAAAACCAATGGGGAACACTTTTGACGATAGCAAGAACGTCAATAGAAAAAAATTCAAGCCTGCCGACAGGAGATCTGCGGACATATTGATTTGCTATATCTGGAATTTATGTTATACGAGAAAATAGCGGCAATAAACTATTTCCCCGCTGAAAAATGCGCTTGTCCAGAGTTGCTGGGCATGTTTAGCTTCTTTAGCAGCCAAGTATCCTGAACGGGCTAAAAATGTCGTGCGCATTCGCGGTTTCTGAATGATAAGAACATGTCCTCCTGTAATCCTGAACTGTTCTACGCCTTGTAGATCCTTGTGAGTCGCAATTTTCTCATTGAGCTTCGGGCTCCTCGATTGTTTCAAGTGCCTTCTATGTTGATTGGCTCCTTGCAAATTTTGTACATCTTTTATATTACACCTCAGAGCTTGATTACTTTTCAAATTCTCTAAGTTGTAAGTGCAATTTTTGTTGTGAATTACCGTGTGAATTGCTCTAATTTTGTATAATTTTTATGTGCTATTTTTATTACTGCGTAAAGTGCCCTTCCTGCTTGGATCTAGCCATGGCCTGCAGTATGTCCGTAAATAAATAAAATAAATAAATGTATGGTCCACGGCTGGAAAGAGAAGCGTGCAGGACAGAGCACAAAACTCCACGCAAGCAGGAGAGCTTGTACGAAAACTGAGCAAAAAAAAAAGAAAGAAAACGCGGATTCTGACATTCGAAGCATTGCTAAACGCAACTGGTCACCCCTCCCACCAGAAGAGAGGCCAAGAGCACAATTTATAACTCGCCGCATGAAGAATACAAGCAGCCCTTAAAAGGTAAGGTATCGGCGTTGTTCAATATTCATACCATGCATGCATAGTATACGATCCCGTGAGGAACAGAACCGAAAATGATAGCCTTATTTACAAACTAATGAACTTTGGTGAAAACAGCAAAAAAGAAAAAGAAAATAAAGCAGAGGAATCGCCGAGCAGCGTAATGAAGCGAGGAGTAATTTTCAAACGTGCATAAATTATGACGCTCGCACGTTATGCCACGCCCCACTTTCATTATGGAAGTCTGCGGGACATGAAATGTAATTAGGGTCTATCTGTTTCGCGCACCACTTTGCGTTATACTGCATATATACAGCATTTTCTTGTTTTTTTTTGGCAGGAGGGGAGCACGTGGCTATTAAATTTTTGCTACGCAGTTTACTTATTGGTCTTGCTTCCCTCAATTCCCTTTCAAGCGCTTCCCTGAAGAGTTCTTGACCTTATATCCAAAGTTCTGTCCCCGTTCCGAGCCTCTATCTCAGTATCTCAAAAGCTCTTTCCAGGGGCAACATCCTTACGCAACACAACGCCAGCTAGTGTGAAAGATTCGCCCACACTTTTGACGCACACGGTTTGCCACTGATGAACGTAACACCGTCTATATCGACTGCTTATGTCTATTCTCTTTTAAAATATTTTACATGCGTTTCGCTATATTTTCTGCCTTATATTTGAAGCCTTCCTACATTAGCGCAAAGAGAAAATTTGACTCCAGAGCCGTGAATGACGGTAATGAAATGACTTATAGTTTCGGAGCAGATAAGCTTCAATATGCCGCAGAACTTAAGCCAGGGACGAGAAAATATCAGCAAACTTCCGTCTTAAATTACTGCTCGCTGGCTGAGTAGACAGCGATGTTCTTTACTACTCGTGGCACATGAGCTAGCCAGTCTCGACCGCAGGGGGGCTTCGTCAGATGGCGCCACCACGCAGAGCGGCAAGCTTCGAAAATGGACAGTAAGGAGTCATGGGTGGCTTTGCTACGCAGCCAAGGTCTGGAAGAGCCGAAGGCCATCATCAGACAAGCCTTCAAAACCGCCATGTCGGCCGTCTGACAAGGACGGGAGGGCAAATCCGCCCTCCTGACACTTGATCTGAACTCAATAAAGTTTTTCTATGCTATGCTACGTGCTAAAGATGACGATCGGATGGTTGCGCCCTTTGTGGCCAGCGGGCATTTAGGAATGCGAAGACCGCTGCCTTGAAACCGCCTAGCCCGCGGTGCGGCGCTGTACCTTTATGCCGCTTCGTAGGCGCGTTTTCACCGCAAATAGACAGTTTTAGCTGTGCGTACGCAAAGAGTTAGCGTACGCGAGGAGTTTGCGGGGACGGTAGTGCGCATGCGCAGAACGCAAGCGCAAGCCTTGCGTCTTGCGTACGGTAGCCTTGCGTACGCTAGCCAGCGGAGTTTGCGTTGCGGCGCTTGCGTGGCTTGCGTACGCTAACTTTGACAAGATGGCGGCGCCCTGCTCGCCCGCTTCGGAATAAATACATGTCGCCGCTGGATTCTCCGACGCAATAGCTCGCTAAAATGGTAGCGGTTCGCTTTTATTTCGTTTAATCTTGCCCACACGTAGCGGTATAAGCGATAACTAGCCCCTGTTTTTCAGATAATTTGGCGATCTTCAAGCTCCTAGGCCTAACTATCTTCAGTGTGTTTTCCTCGTAGCAACGACACCTGGCGAAGCAGTTTTCTAACTTTTATCCAGATCTTGCATTTTCTTCGGTTTCCATCGTTTTTCTTCTACGAACAAAAAAGGCTCCCAATGCACTCACAGTAGTTATCAGTAATCACGGATGAAATTTTCTTCAACCGAGCGTTGATGTGGTTTGACTTCTTGTCACTAGATGGCGCCACGTGCGCCTGAGGGACGCTACGGCACGGTCAGCTAAAACTATACTTCGGAGCGGACAGCGTAACGCACGCAGCGCCGTAGCTCTTTGCGTACGCAAGCACTTGCGTACGCACAGCTAAAACTGTCTAATAACCCGCGTGCTTCGAACTTTTGTTGCCTCTCTCATTTGCGTCTCGCTATCGACCGAACGTGCTCTAAACACTCCATACACTACCGCAGTTTTCAGGTTTGTTCAATATAGTTACCGCTGACTTTCGCCTTGGTCTTGCGAGGCGCCAACGCAGCAGCAATGCATGCATGCTCGCCCCATGTCTACAGCACATCGTTCCTGGAACCTCGCCTAATTGCTCAGCTCAAAATAACGGCAAACCGTCGCGCTTTTTTGCAGCGCGATCCCGCGTCGCAAGGATAGTGAACCTGCTCCCGAAGATGCTGCTGCTTGGTGCAACGCGTATGCTGTAAAACAGATCAATGTCCGAATGTAACAGATAGCAGCGAAGCAACAGTTTACCTTGGACAGAGGAGTTACAAGCGCTGGCTGGTGTGCGTCGTGGATCGCTCTCGCATTAGTGGGCGCACACGGGCACGTAAGCAGAATTTCGCACGCGAGGCACACAACAGTGACGCACCGCTGCCGCGGCATTCACGCGAAGAAGTGAGACTACGGCTGCTTATAGCCACCCTATAAGATCCGAAGGGGCCCACAGAGTGATTACCCGGCGTTTGCTCCGCACGTGACCGCTCGATACGCAGCCCGCTGCCTCGATGGCGATAAGCTAAGGCGATAAGAGCAGGTTTCAGTGCAGGAGCAGTGTGATGCACGAGGCAGACAGGGCGCATGCACCGGGTGCTGCGTCAGCACCTCGCGGGGGCAAGGCGACCATCAGATCATAATCATCATCAGCACGACAATGACGCCAGCCGAATGCGAGGCAAGCGGAGCAATGAGAGGGTCACACCGCTTGGGGGCGCTCACCTGCGCGCGGCGATTTTGAGCTTCCGTCCGGCTCAGCTAGGCGGCGCTGGCACCCAGTTTTTTTTTTATAGCTCATTGAGGGGATTTAGTTTTTTAAAGTAAAAGCTTTACTACTCCCCTCCGTAGCTTCTTCGTCGTGTGCGCCGCCCTGTGCGGCGTATGCGCGCGTTTGACCTTGAACCGAGGAGAAACCACGTGACAGCTTTGACGTCACTCAGCCGCCGCGCCGCCGCCAATACCGAGCGCTCTCCTGCTTCTAACCCGCCGCGGTGGCTCAGTGGTTAGGGCGCTCGGCTACTGATCCGGAGTTCCCGGGTTCGAACCCGACCACGGCGGATGCGTTTTTACGGAGAAAAACGCTAAAGGTACCCGTGTGCTGTGCGATGTCAGAGCACGTTAAAGATCCCCAGGGCGTCGAAATTATTCCAGAGCCCTCCACTACGGTACCTCTTTCTTCCTTTATTCTTTCAACCCTCCTTTATCCATTCCCTTACGGCGCGGTTCAGGTGTCCAACGATATATGAGACAGATACTGCGCCATTTCCTTTCCCCAAAAACCAATTATTATTATCGCCTGCTTCTACAGGCCGTCGGCGTTCATTGTGTTCAGTGTGTTGCCGTTCACAACGTTCCTGACTTCGATGATTTTGAGGAAATGAAAGGCAACTGGCTCCCTTGGCCAGTGGACGCCTCAATCGCGCCTTGAGGTACGTGGCGGTGGTGAGAGAGAGAGAGAGATGTGGGCGGCATGCATTAGCGCTGAAAACGTTGTGGCAGACACGCGGCACTGCAGCAGTAGGTCGTAGCATTCACTGGGTGACCAACCTCTCGCGATCAACCATTAACTGCCACCTGCTATCCAGTGCGCGAAACGCACTCAACGTTACAGACGCCAAGCCGCGTCTACTTTTGCCCGATACACCACAGCTTTCCCTGTCTAACGAGGTTCAGCAGTAAAACCGCTGCCAATTTTTTTTTATTGCGAAGCAATACTACTTTAGGTCGCACTTCAGCCCGTTCCGTGGCGAGGCGGTGGTAGGCACCATTGACCTTTAGCGTGACCTCGCTGCGTGACGTCACACCACGTGACCTAGAGTGACGTCACACCAGCTGTGTAAAAACGGGGCCCCATCTCACGCCGTCGCGAGGCGAGGCGGTAGCCACCAACGGCGGCCTAACTCCCGCTCCTCTCACCAGGGGCGCTACGGTCAGAGTGACGTCACACCAGCTGTATAAAACAGCTCCGCTCCTCGGCTCTCGGCAGCTCGGCAGAATGCAAAGAGGAAGCATCAGCGAGCTACGGAGAGTAGCCAAGGGTATTGCTTTCGCAATCTTCCAGGCTTAACCAAGCTAAGCCTTCAGCCAATTTTTTTTTCGTGCGCTGTGCTCCATTTACTTCTGTCCGCACCTGTACATCCGGAGCTCTAGCTGATGCATTTCTGCGTTAAAACTGAGCCTATACCAAGAAAGAAAAATGGAAGCATTCCCGAAACAGGGAGGCGTGGTGAAGGCGAGGCCACGGCACGCCTGAAGGCTATAAGCGCAACGTATGTTTCCACATATGTTGGTTGCTATTCAAGAACACATTTTCGTTCAAGTATGTACATTGTTGTGAGGATGATCGAGCGTTATCAATCCTCGTAGACTCCCAGGTCCGGTAGGACATGCCAGAACAAGAAAGACAGGTCAATAGACGGTGGCGGCATGCTTACATGATTCATCGCTGGAGCCCTTTATGTTCGTCGCTATAGAGGAGGAACAAAAAAAGGAAAGGGTTAGGGGGAGAGGTTGCATGGACCTCGTTAGGCGCGGTGCGCCACATCACAGGTTTCAAGTTTTCTTTCATCTCAGCAGTGTGACGGGAAAGACGACATTGCATGTTTATTTATCGCTTTGATGATTCTCTTGGCGCCTGCCCGGTGTTTCTTGATATCTTTGCAGATGATGCAAGGCATGTCAGCGTCGATGAGAGCAGATGATGCAGGAACGCACACATTAGAGGCTGTAATTTCCTGCTGTAGTGTTTAATGGCGTCAAGGGAAGGACACTGCCTGTGAAGAGCACGGCCGTTTTGTGGCGAAAATATTGCAAGTGATTATGATAAAGATTATTTTTTTTGTGTGTGGTGCGATGGCAGCTTTAGCCAAAGAGAGCCATGGCACAACGGTATTTTCGTCTACACAAGGTGGGGTCAAAGAACCACTTCCCAAGCCTTTCGCCCCATTTAAGCCGAGCATCAGTCCAGGAGAAAGCTTGTACTCACTGTATCACCGGTGGGTACCAAGCGGTACTGGCCACTAGAAATCGAACCCCGCGCCTTCCGCATGCGAGGCGGATGCTCAAACCACTAGGCGACCAAAATCTTGCAAATGATGGTTATTAAGCCGGCACATTAAAACAATCTTCAGTGATCGTTCCAAGCTCAGAGGTTGGCCTATAGGCCTAAGGCACATGTTCGAGAGATTGAGCAAGTGATGTGTGTGTGCGTGTGTGTGAGCCCCCTTTATTATAGTGGAATCTCGTCAGTTCTAACTCGATTAATTCGAAAGTTTGGTTTATTCTGGCGGTTTGATATCTTCATCATTACACTGTAAGGGTAGCCCCAGTGGAGGAACCCTTAATTCGAACTCTGCCCAACTAAACAAATTTCCGGCCCTCTAAGAATTCGAAAGATCGAGATTCGACTATAACGCAGTACTGAGCGCTTAGTATAGGACTGACGACTCGGATAGGTTTGATATCTTGCACCGTCTCCTCCTCTGTTTAAATTGACAGTGAGGGCAGCTAATACAGTATTTCTTTTTCGTGAAATTCGATTCTTTGGCTCTCTGTGATGTTAGTTTGGCAGTAAAAAAAAAACTCATTGTTTGCTGAAAAAATTGGATTTAAAAATAGAGCAATTTTCCCCACCACTCGATTCTAAGCAGTGACGTCAAAAAGTACTATAAAGGCGAATGTCGAGTTTCTGCCATAAATGTAACATACTAACGCCTGGCCAGCATGGTTTTAGAGAAAATCTTCTCTACAGACACTGCACTTCTAACCCAAAAACTAATTTCGGAGTACTTTGGACAAAAGCTTTTCACTCTTGATATCTTCATTGACTTTTCGAAGGCACTGTGGTTTTATCGGAAAATTTCTTGATATAATTGCATCCTACGTCAGTTCCCGTGTCGAACAAGCAACAGTAAACAACGAGTTATCAAATTTTAAATGCCTCTCTTCTGTCGTTCCGCGGGGCAATGTTTTGGGACCACTGCTTTTCCTTCTTTATGGTTGGTTTATTGGTTATTTGGTTTAACGTCCTTCTTTATGTCAATGACATATTCTGCCTTAGTAGGATTCCAACTTTTCCCCCGGGCCGTACATGTACGAGATCTTGGAGAACAAGTGACAGATTGTTTGCACATACTTCATGAATGGTCTGAATCGAATTCACTAATCGTAAACACGGAAGAAAGCGAAGCTGTAATTTTAGGCCTAGTAACAATGTTTCCTTATACAACACAAATTTGCCTAAAGATGGGTTCTTCACTCATTCAAATTGCTCCTGCAGTCAAATTTCTAGGAGTGCTTTTTTAATAAAAATTTATCATGAGGTGAACACGTTTAAATGGTCGGGGACAAGTGGTCGGAGGTTGTTGGTATCTTGTCCAGACTGCGATAATTCTTGCGGAAGCTTATTGTGCAGATGCTGTACAATGCACTGTTTTCTTCTGCTCTTAGTTACTGTTTCTTGGTCTGAGGTACACATCATTTACTAATATCAAACGGTAGCATTACTTCACAAGAAAATTGCTCGAAATATTGTTAATACTTGGCGATTTGACATACCTAACCGACCTTTGCGTAACTTGGCACCTCCCTCTCGTGTACGAAACTACATATATACTAAGGTGGTATAAAAGAAGTATTAGAAAAAATAATTGAGTTATGATACACCTGTCCACTTTACAGTGCAAAGAACTAAGGTACACCACCCGCCCTGGTTTCACAAGGTTTGTGCCTAAAATCCGAATTACGGTAGCCAAATACTGTGCTACGTTCTTCCGTACTCATTAAGTAATGGATCTGAATTGATGTGCGCCTATGTACCGCCAACACTGTTATGTCATTGTAATTTGTAGTTTTTTTCTGCCTCTGGTGCTCACATGTCGTTTTATTTCCATATTCATGTATCTGAATGATACTTATGAATGTATGATACATACTGTATGGTATTCTATGATACTGTTGTCAAGTCGTTGTAGGGTGCGTAGACCTCTGCAAAGCCTTCCTTCAGGCTTTCTGCCAGCGCACACAACATCCTCATAATGTTGAATAAACGAATTGAATTGAAAGGGACTCAGTGATCACAGTTTAGAAATGATGGCAGCGTGGCCTAGCCTCCGGGATCGTGTGAAAAATGCCTTGACGTAACTGCAGCCTTGCTTGCAAAAACGGCTCGTAGTGGCGACACACCTGTATTTTGCTTTTTTCTTCCTTATCAAGAGAGCTTAACAAAGCTTGACAGTGTAACAGATATTAACAAACGGACCTTACTAAAGCTCCGTTTCCAGTGACAGCAGCGTTTTCGTCAGAACGCGGCAATATGTCCTTACAGGCTAACTACACTCTAAACACGAACACGCTGATATGAGAGTAAAGTGAAAGTAGTCTGTCCTCCGGTACACTTTCTTTCATAAAATAGAGTGGACTAGACGACAGACTACTCGCTTTTACTCCTTTCTGTTCAGACTGCACAATTAGTCAAAACTGCCCCCTTAGTACCTCTCAATTGATTCAGAACAAGCTTCACGGGAAAACGGGTTCCAACGGAAGTAGTGACCAGATCGGACCTTATCGTCAGTTCGCACATCCCTATAGCACTCAATATCTGTATGCAGCTTCGTTTATTTGTCGTTCCTGCACGACGGCAATCGATACGGAAATACTTACGCATTTCGGACGCATCTTTGGCTCGCGACGATGTTGTCAACGTCCCCGACGGCTCGGACGGCTCTGCGAAGGCCCCGAACAAAACAATAATTCTTTCGCGGTCACTGAGAAACCGCTGTAGACTGTTGCTGCACATCCACGGAGTCTGTGTTCGCCGCTAACAGCGCCATAAAACGGCGGTTCTCATGCACCAACGAGTGGTCCTGCAGTGTTCGCATTCCCTTCAAGGGCAAACTGACGTCGAAAAGATAGCATGGCGCAGACATGGAAACTAGACGACAGACGACGTACCCGCCGCGGTGGCTCAGTGGTTAGGGCGCTCGGCTACTAATCCGGAGTACCCGGGTTCGAACCCGACCGAGGCGGCTGTGTTTCGATGCAGGCGAAGCCCTAAGGCGCCCGTGTGCTGTGCGACGTCAGTGCACGTTAAAGATCCCCAGGTGGTCGAAATTATTCCGGAGCCTTCCACTAGCCGGCACCTCTTTCTTCCTTTCCTCTCTCAGTCCCTCCTTTATCCCTTCTCTTACGGCGCGGTTCAGGTGTCCAACGATATATGAGACAGATAATGCGTCATTTCCTTTCCCGAAAAACCAATTTCAATTTCATTTTGACAGAAGACAGGATCTTCTCTCCTCTCTTCCCAAGTGACCTCAGTCTTTACCTCACTGTACAAAAAAGTTACGATGGGCACTTAAGGTCCGTGCTGTGAATGCGAAAGCGTCCTTTGACGTGAAGGCCTTACTCATAAAGGCCTTTGACCCAGAGGCATTTGACCTTAAGGCCTTTAACACAAGAGCCTTTACGTAAAAACCTTTGCCTAAATGTCTTCACCCGAAAGGCATTACCCGAAAATCAGCTTACGTACAAAGTTTGATGCTAAAATGTTATCAGCAGTCAGCGCTCTCCGTTCAGAATGTCTGGCGTCACCTTGAGGAAGCTTTGTGAAGAAAAAGGTTTGGGAATGGGCAACTACCAGCCAGCGTTGAATCACTCCTCCTTTCTCGTTTTGTGCGGAAAAACAGGAAGGCATTTGTTTGATAAAAGATTGCCTATTGTCGCTGGGCCTTCCAGTTAGTCCAAAGCCTTTGATTTGGCCTTTCGCTCAGCTCGGACTAAGTGCACAAAATTGGCCAAATGCCCTTTGTCACGAATGCTCAACATACCGACCTCTCATAGTTTAGCGTCGCTAACGAAATGCTGATATTTCTCTTTTGAATTCACATTATTTCACATTAACTAGCATAATGTGGTGGTAATGATTTGATTGGCTCTTGAAAATCTAAGGCTTAAATGGTTGACTGAGAGCGCACACTTTCCCAAGCCCGTTTTGACGCAGTAAATAACGCAAGCGGAGCTACTTGACTCAACTTTACGCGAACACTCTATGCTTTGGTCTCTCCCTTTTAAATGCCCCAAATTGAATCACTATGAACACGCTCCGTCAAAAATCTTCAGGACGTAGGGTTTGCTTTTCAGCCATGCAGTGGAGCATTCGAGGCACCTGTAATCTGTAAACTTCACCCGTCGAGCTGTAAACTTCATTTTAGAGGCCCTTTGGTCTTTGGGGGTGCCGTAAGTGCTCTACTGTGCGACTCGAAAACTTTTAGCCTGGACTGTGTATCAACTCGCAGAGCAATTATTGCGCTGCATAGAAAGCGGTGCATGTTAATTACAACCAATGCCATTTAGCGTTGAGTAAATACAGTAGGCGCACCACTGTTCAGTAAAAACGAAAATACTGCTGCGTTACCTTCCAGCAGCATGTTCCTTGTGACGGCGAAAACACGGCTGTTGGTCGGCTTTCATTTAATCGTGTGGGCAGGCCTCACACGAGATTCCTGCTCTTAAATGCTTAGCTTACCGATAATGTGATCAAGCATTCGGGAAAAAAGCAGATGCTGGCAATCTCAGCGGCCATATATCTACAATCACTGAACAACCCATCATTTCTGCTTTCAGCTCACACTGCGGTTCTGAACACTTGGGCCTAGTGCTGTTTAAGAACGTTTCTCTTGCCGAGATGAACACTAATTTATCTAGGTAGCCGTTAACTGCAACGCAGGGAGTAAATGTGACATAAGACGAAGTAATACAGAACTTACAAGAATATTTTAAAGTTTTTTTTTTTCAGGCACAAAAATTGGACGGTGTTCCCCTCGGTGTTCCTTTAATGTGTGTGCCTATAATGAATATTTGTGATTAACAGAGGTTGCCTTAGTGACCATTCCACTGCTGTCACTTTTATCGAGAGTGTACAAGACTGCATCCGCTGACTCGTTTCTCTGTGAAGCCAACGTGTCATGAAAAACAATAAAGTCCAAATCCAGTTCCTTTTACCGCGACTCGCCATAGCTCTCACACGTCACAGCATTGGTTCCACTCCTTTGTGCCAGTTGGCTATGACAACTCGGCTGGTATGCTGCAGCACAGTGGCAACGACGATCCACGTGTGTATACGGCAGTGATCCATGGGAATCGTCAGCCGTTTGCCGCGCTGTCTGCGGCGCAACGCAACGATCAGTGCATTTGTCAGGGCTGCGTTGAACGGGCTATGGCGCCTCACCTGACATGACTTGGCCTTTGCGACGAGCCTCCGGGGCCGGCGATGCCGCGAGCGTCCCTGATGATGGTCCTCTTCTTTTTTGCCTTGTGTGAACGATGCGCAGTCGCTTAGAGGGCGCTGCGTTCTCTTCCGATAATTTTATTCTCAATTACTTCATTTATTTTTTTACGCTTCTTAATTCGTCCGTAAGTAAAGAAAGCGTATTGCCCCCGGAGAGAAAATTGCTTCGTGCAGTAATGAATGGCCACTGTTTCTCCCCTAAGAGGGAAGAGGGCATTTTCTGCATGGGATATCACCACTTATCGCCATTCTGCCAGCAGTGAAGGAATTCGTTCCACGTAACGAATGAATGGAAGCAAAAATTTATTTCAGAAGGCAATGGAATGCGTCCGGTTTGGGGAAGGAAAGGGGTTAAGGACTGGAAAGGAGGTTCCTTGGTGGCGCAAAAAGCCACCTTCCCCGCACGCTGTTCGATCCGATAGCTGGCTACATCTAAATTCAAACCTGTGGAGAGAATAACGCGATGCCTGGTTGATGACAGTCATAATGACGAGTGAAAGCGAAACTGACTGCGCACATAAGAGAGCCTTATCAGGCGTTTCTTACGCCTATTGCTGAGGAAGGAAATGAGAAGAAAAAAATATTCTGAGGAGATGCCTCCACCGGATTCCTCAGGGAGTATTTAGCATATGCAAGCAGGTCTCCAGTGATCGTTGGTTTCCATTGAAATAAAGCAAGTCTATGAAGTGCCATTCGAACTTGACGCCTGCCTATCGCTTGAAGCTTCACTTGCAGATAGGCACAGTACGAAAAAAAAAGAGGCCTCAAAATTTTCTACTTTGTTTGCTATCGGAGTAAACGTGCTTATTACGTCGTCGCATGACTGCGCTCACTTAGGCAACCTTGATTTGAAGCTCGGGAATCAGTCCTGTTGATGGAGTAGTAGGCAGTACAGGATCGAGTTCCAGCATGGTGACTTGCAGCTTTCGAAGACATTAGCAGTTCATATAGAAAAAGGCAAAGCTTTCTCTATTTCAATGCAACCCACGCTCCCTCCTCAATTGGATTGATTAATTAATATTTCGACGATCTATATTAATTAATTAATTAATCTTATTGCGAAGCGAAGCGATATGGGTGGCACTGAACCGTTAGGATACCTCGGTTCCTTTACTAGTCTCGACGCGGCAGCACTTACATGAAGCGGTGGGTTACTCAAGGCGATGAGTTGGCTCACTGCTAATGCTCAGCCTCAGGAAGAAAAAGAACGTTCGCCAATGTCTTGTCCTGTGTCGCTAGTGATGGGGTGCTCTCTCTCCCTCCCGCCGGTGCGATGCAGGCCCGAAGGCTTGCTATGGGAAGAGGGTGATAAAAGACATAGAGCAAAGGAGGGCTCGATTAGCTGAAACAGGTCAATCTGGCTGGTACTGATATGAATCCGGCGTTGGTTGAGGGCATGCCATGTCGTGTAGTCGAAATAAAGTTCACCGGCGATCATACGAGGTGATGCGACAAATCTGCGTTAGCAGCACAGGTGGTACACTTCGCTTCTACGATGGTCGCCTTCCGGTGGTGGCTTTTAATTGTATTTCACCGTCACCTTTACATTCCAGTGCAATTGGTGGGCTTTTTGTGGGTGGAGGTGTCTGGGTATGAAAATGGATGGGTAGTGGGACAGGCCTTTTTAAAGAGTGGGGTGGGTAGTTAGTGGTGGGTGAAGCTTTGGTAGGATAGAGGTGGATTGGTTAGTGGTGGGTGGAAGCTTCTGGACAGTTAATGGGTGGAGGGTAAAGTTTGGTGGGTAGTGGGTGGTGGCCTCCCGGAAGGTGGAGATTGGTGGTGGGCAAAGGTGGGCGGGGAGTGGGTGAGGCCTTCTGAAGGGTGAAAGCATTACACAAGAACAGACGGACATGCTTTGAGAAAGTGGGGGTAGCAAAGCTTGCTCACTAATAAAAAATGCTGGAAAGCAAACAATGATAAATATCTGAAATCTATATAAATACCCGAAAGCATCTGAAGAACAGTCAGAAAACCTCCAGCTTTGGGTCAATGATTGTGATTCTAAACTAAAAACCCACCGGAAGCTCCGCTAATGGCATAACGGGCGGAAGGCAGATCTCATTATAAGCATCGCCTTACCTTGTGGATTTCTGCAGAGCTGATGGGGCCCGCACAGAGACAAGGAAAAGAAAAGGCGGAAGAAGTTTCTCCTCACCCTTGGGCGGTCGTGGTAAGAAGGCGACGGTCTAACCAACGGGGAGTAGATGGCGTTGTAGTCTCGCTGCATTGTAAACTCTTCCTATTGCTTGACACTACCACAATTTTTGTCGTAGCATCGAAACACAAAAATGTGCTAGTGCCAAAAAACGGAAGGTGCGGGTCTTGGCTGTCGCCGACAGGAGGACCCGTGGACTCGTCCAGTTCCACTCCGGCTTCCCAGCGGCCTGCCTGCTAAAGATATCGACATTAGACACTTGAACTAATTTGTTGCCCTACTAACGACCACGAGATCATGGGTACGATTTCTGGCAGCGGCAACCTTATTTAAATAAAGGATAATTGGGGGGGAAAAAAGAAGATTTCAAGTGCCAAGAATCCGATTTACAGTCAGCGTCAAATGAAACGCGAACGTGATAACTGCAACGGGAACGCAACGAAAAAATATGAGCTGCTGGCGAAGAAATACAGGCAGCGTTCACTAACACTTTCCAGGCAGAGGTCTTCGTGTCACCGAAGTAAAAATCAAATGCACTAATGCCTTGTCTCCCTCGATTAAAATATTGTCGTTTTGATATCCTTGTTTTAATACCTTTTTGGGGATTTCATATGACTGATAGTATGTCAAGAGGGCCTCGCTAATCAAAAAGAAAGAAAAGAAGAACAAAGCCAGAATTCTGCAATGGCGTGCCCCAGAGCCAAAGCTGCAGGCTTTGAACGTAAATGGTGATAATTAAGTTAGTCACACGTCCGCCAGCACACTGTAGATGGAGGCCAGTCGCTTTGTAGTCGGAGACGGACACATACCAGGGAAGGGAACACTGAAGAGAAGCGCGTCATTCGATGGCAGCGTTATGTTAATTATATTAAAGCGATGTTTCCCTCTACTTAATCCTGAATTTCTGTGCATTTCGTTTGGTTCGTGTTTTTTTTTTTTTTACGGGAATGTCGCAAATTTTTGTGGGGTGATTTCTAAAGAATTGGATTCAAAGCTGACACCGGAGGCAGATAACGCCAGCAACGCGAAAATATTTATAAATACTCAACGCAGGAAAGTTATAAGCTACTCTGAAGTGACGCACAGAGAACGTCAAGATGAGGTTTTCAGAGCATGCTACCATTTCTGACGGCCTGTGACGTCAGAGTATTGTGTGGCTGCGAGCAAATGTGCCACTATTGCGCATGCGTGTGACTGGTGGCCTCCGCTGCTCCCGTGATCTTGTGACGTCACTGATTTTCGACACCGTCGCCACCGACGCCGGAAGCCCTCCCTCACACAGCTGCCGGTTTAAAAGAACGGAAGCAGTGAAATAATTGAAGGAAAAAGATGCCAAGTGGGACAGACAAAAAAAAAACGAACGCACCTTGGTGAGCGAAATCGCCCTTGCCCGTGGGCTGAGTTGAGGTGAGGTCGTTGTAACCGTTGAACTAGCCTATAGAGATTATTCTGCCAGCAGTAGCTTCACCGTGGTGACACTCAGATTTCAGTGAAGACTGTTCTTACCGATAGAGGGAGACGTTCGACCCTTCGTCCATCCCCCAGACCTTTCAGCAGAAGCAGTGTGAACCGCGAAAGTCTTCCCTTTGAGGATATGGCGAAAGTCCTAGGCCGGAATGCTGATTCCTGGACCTGCTCGCCGTCGTCTCTGGCATTCGAGGACCCACGCATCTCGGCGCCATCTGTGAATTCCGTCAGTGCCAAGAATGACAGCGGTCACGGGAGAGCAGCTACTGCCTGCCGGCCGAAACACCGGACGCCCGCATCAGCTGCATCGTCTTTGCTCCACCTGTCTCTGCTTCCACTGGTGTGCCTGGCACCTGCAAAAGATACCGGACAAAACGCTGAGTCCCTCTTCATTTGATGGTTGTTTATAAGCTTTCGTGTCCACATCATATCGCTCCGCTCTCGTTTTCCTGGTCGTTAACACGCAGATGCGCTCCATACCAAGGCAGTCTCCCGCGCGCCTTATTACGAAAACAAAATTTTCAAGAGGCAGCGTGTCTTGCTCAACGCCGTGTACCTCAGAGAAAGCCTTTCAAGATTATTAAGGATAAGAGCTTAGAGGCCACCACATATGACAGTCGACGTTGTACTGTTAGAGGCAGTTGGCGACTATGCTCAATATTGGGCAACCCAACGTTACCTGCTCGGTCTCGTATTGATTTATGCAGTATGCCGCATACCGAAGTGTGTCTGCTGGCACAGTTAAATAACATGGCAGAAAATTCCGGCATGCTGTTTGATAATAATCTTCCTTGCCGCTTTTTTTGCGTTTAATTAAGCAATGTATTCTACTGCGTCCACATGTGCTACTAGGGGATAATAAACAGAAGGTTTCACACAGGGATTTGCGTACCAGCCGCTAACAACGCAGTAATGCTCAAGAACACCTTTTCTAGCTGCTTTATATACATTGGCAGGAAAATTTTAGAACCGATGTAAATGTCCGGTGCATTCAAAATTTCGTCAAGGAGCCGAAGAATTCGGTTTTCATAGCACTTGCAGAACCTCGCATACATGCACAAACACGTTTCAGATCAACTTTCCCAGAGCAATAGTCGGCCTAACACAATTTTCGACATTCTTTTCTCTAGGAAGCACTTATCCCTAACCAACGGTAGCCCTATTACAATACGTCAAGATGGAAACGAGTAGCGTAGATATGTAACTTGAAGTTTGCTCCGCGTAAAATATTAAATGTGTACAGATCGAGTTAACAAAAATAAAGAAAACGCGAACCTTGATAAGATCGCTTCGTTTTTACTGCACCCCATGCGTATGTTATCGTGGCTATAGGAACGGGCGAACAGGACCTTCCGCTGCCCGTGATCGCGAGAAAATCATCATCACCAGGCAAACTACGACCTCTGTAAGACAAGGGCCTCTCCAATTAACCTCGATTCTGACTCAATTCTTGCTATTAATTTTCAGAGCTGAGTAGAGAGTTGTTCAAAGAAAAGAGATAGGTGTAACATAATGAGACTGGAAGAGAGCAGTGGGTCACGCAACAAACGCGAGTTAAAAATATCCTACACTCCAAACAGAAAGGTGTAAAAAAGGGAGTAAGCTGTCCTCTATACGCACCCCTTTTAATAAAAGGGACTGCGCTAGAGGACAGCTTATACTCCCTTTTTACTCCAATATAGGCGGATTCGTGTTCAGAGTGTAGCTGAAACCAACGAAGAAGAAATAGTCGCGGGTATACAGTGCATGCATTGCGAAGACAAGATAACCGATGTTCCTTAGGGAACGAAGTGGGCGCCAAGAGAAGGTAAGCGTAGCAGGGAGCGGCAGAAAGTGCTGATGAGATTAAGAAGTTCGCTGGTATAAGGTAGCTGCGGCTGGCGCACGGCTAGGATAAACAAAGCAATTCAAATAATTCTGTCGTGTGCCGCATAAACTTCGCAGTCACAACCAGCACAAATGATGCTTCGCAGCCATGCAAGCTCGTTTTGGCGAAAGTCATCTTTTCGACACTAGGTTTTAGTTGACGACGTGTTTCGGAAAGTGCAGTTCTGAACAAAGGAAAAAAAAAGAAGGTTTGAAGTGCATACAGGCAGCGTTGTTTGAGTTTGTATTTTCCACTAATCTGAACGGTTTCGCCGCGAAAACATAACGGCAAAGGAAAATCACATAAGCACAGAGTTAGGACAGCGTAAACACGGATCATTAGGGCATAAGTCTCTGCTGCGCCGCAACAGCGAAACGCAGAATCAACGGCGAAGCTGCCGATAATTTAGACACTTTTATATAACGTGCACCGTGCTACTAGCCACCCTTTGCATACCGTGTACCGTGCTACCGTTACCGTGACCGGAGTACCGTTAGCCCGCGCGCC